>JBBPTO010000311.1:0-35317 GCA_038094155.1 Pulveroboletus cf. aberrans | reverse complement strand
GGGTGTGGCAGCAACTTGGAGTTAGGAGAAAGCATTCCATGGCGCAACATCAATTGGCTAGCGGGCATTCGAGTTCAGCGAAAAGCGAGTCAATCCCTCAAAAGCGGCACTCACGGTAGCGGTGTGTGCAGGTCAAGACTCGAATCAGAGTCGTTCCCTTCCTGTCCTCCATTGCCGCGTTCGTCCCCGTTCCGCGTTCCTTTCGTGACCGACGCGGTCTTAACCGTATGGGAGCTGGCCAGTAGAACATTACCTTCCTTTCGACTCCTTGAGCTCTCTTTCCGATTTCGTGCAACACTCGAATCACGTGACTGCGAAGGGGTTGAGCGTTTTCGCAGCCGAGGAGTGGCTGTTATCATTTGCGTGATTTCCGGAGACATGGCACGGGATCGCGTATTCATCACTTCGGAAGTAATAGAGACCTGCGCAGAGCAGACCGAAGGCCCCCTCGGCCTACGCGGCGCGTGGACATAGGTTGGACCACTGGGTGAAGATTCAGTGGGACTTTGTGGTTGTGAACGGGGCAGAGACGGCAATCGCGGAAATGGGCGAGAACCTTGGTCATCACCATCCCCCTCATTATCGGACTTGAGCGCACTTAGATCGCTCATATCCACACTCGCTATCGAGTCCTCGACGTATAGCCTATCACCTGGACCAACGAGGGGGCGGGTAGTTGCGCGAGAAAGGCTGGCGCGAAGAACGTCAGGACTGTCACCCCGTGGTTGTTCATGGCTTCTCTTCCCGGAAATCGAGCCAAAGATTGGCGGCGAAGTCGAGGGTGGCGGTGGCGGTGGTGGAGGCTCTTCCACAGGTTCTTCCGCTATAGCGTCGCTCTGCTCACCAATTGAATGTATCGGATTCCGGAGTGAGGACAATGAACCCTGTCTGCCTCGCCCACGTGTTGGTTCGCCAACATCAACAAATAACCGTGGGCGTTGTTCCTGGGGTCGTCGAGGCTCAATTGTCGATATTACGGGAGAGGCGGCACGACTGGCGGCCTGTAGTGTTCGATGTGTCGCGAAGAAATCTGGGGTGACAGAAGAGGGTCCAGGGATAGGTGGGAGAGGACCGCTGGGGGGTGACGACGGTGGTGGGTTATTGTGAGGTAACACCGTATTGATTGCCTTTGGCGAACACGGCGACATCAGATTGCAGCTCGAAGGGGAGCCGGGGTTCGCGGCAACGGCAGAACCAGTGGATGCGGATGCCAACCAACTAGTCGTGGACGCCAGAAGAGATGGACTGCTCAACAGACTGTTCGATGCAGCGCTTGTTGGTGTCCCAGGAATATGACTGGGTGGGGCCGGGAAGGCTTCGAGCAGGAATGGCACTGGCGTGCGACGTGTTATCCGGGGTGAGGGGGAAGCGCGTCCAGGGGCTTGTGAGTCTGAGGATACTCGACGAACTTGGGGATGGGTGGCGGGTACGAGGTCTCCGATTCTGGGATGGGGATTAGGGAGGGGATGAGGAGGGACGTCGACAAGCGACGTTGGCGGGTCGAGAGACATTCTGGGGGTCGCCGTCGCCATGATCTGTGTCGTCGGTGTCGTCGCAGATGTCGTCACGCCTGCCTGGTCAGGTTCGTCCGACGACGCAAGGCGAAAAACCAAGCTGTGGATCAAAATGAGGTGAGTCCTGTGGGGCTGGCACAAAGGCGCCGCTTCCCACGTTCGTTTCCCGAGAGCGTCGGTTAAGCGCGTTCAAGCTGCAAAATGAACTCGATTATAATATCTGGAACGCTCTGAGGCGACACGCCGGCTTTGACAAGGCATGAAGTGGCCCCACGCCGTATGAGATGCAATTTGGACAGAGAGCTCACTCTCACTCTCCTGCCAGATATGCAGACTTCCATTTCAACAGTCTCAAGGTACAGTGGAGCTCTTGAAATTCTCCATGCCACATGCGCCAAGTATGTAACCTAAAAGGAACCGCTTCAAACGCTGGATGACACCGGACCGGTGATCGCAGTGATCCGATCACAAATGATATCAATCACCATTCTCAAGACTACCACCGTACCAGCAAGAAGTGGCTTGTTTCGCGCTGCGATCGTGCCAGTCGAAATAATTTGCCCCCGCTGTTACCGTGATGGGCACGCAGGGACTAAAATTTGGCCACCCCTGGGTTTTCTTCCGTCAGTACCACTGTCATCAAAATGCTGATTTCCATAGCCGACTACGAAATTCCCATATCCCTGACAGTCGATATATATGATGACATATACTTATCATTCTTTGATGCCAGCGGCGACCCCTCATTCCACTACAGGTTCAAAAGAATCCTCCCCCAGTGTATACGTCATTTAACTGTCGTATCAACGAACATGGGGACTCAGTATTGACAAGGTACGGGAGCAATAGTACTTTGTTCCCTTGTTGTCGGGGCCCGAGAGCGAAACCTTGGAGCCCACCGTCAAAGTCCACCGGTTCCATGGCGACTGCATTATTTTTTTTCCCACATGACCCGGCGTTTCTCACTGTTCAATAATCGACGCCGACGATATCACCACGAACGGGTGGACATTCGTATAAACTCCGTTTTCTGGGCTCTATTCTAGGAATGACCCTCGATTTTTCGCCGCAACTTTCTTGTAAAAATGGTAATGGGTGCTGACACGCCAGTGATGTGCACTCCAAGATGTGAGTACTTGTTCGCACGCAGGCCAAATAAGCGGGGGATTGCAATGGTATGCTTCTCGGCGGCGAACATTTGAGATGAATCAATGGTAAGGTTGGAGACCAGCCCACCGCTATGTGCACTTCCATATTTGGACATCACCGTTAGCTTGACACGACCGTTCGTTCCCGCCTTCTCCTCCGGGCGAGCCATGCTTACATGCTCGTTGCATCCCACTGTTCTCACGGCCTCGTGTTTGACACACTTTGGCAGTACCAGCATCAAATGACACGCTGCCCGACGTTCGTTGAAGTGAGTTTCCCTTGGCGTGGTGTGATTGTAACCTTGCTTTTCAGGCGCCGTCGACCCTCAGCTCAGCACGACCGTCACTCTTACACGAGAGCTCCTACTGGCATTGACATGGTCGATCGTCAGCTCCCAACGCACTCGCCACCGAAGACTTTTATATCTCTCGCCCATACCCAGCGTTCTAATTTCCACAATGTTCATTAGACATCATGCATCATTGTACACCTGTCAAAGCGACAGTAACCCCACTTCAGGGCATATGCATCAAGTGGCTGTGTATGTAGACGTAGCTAGTATCTATGAATTCGAATGCAGACGGACGTATACGTATTGTGGGTTGGTGTATTAGAATCTCCGATGCTTCAAGTTGTCACCTGTCACGGACGGTCTGTCTAGATGTCGACACATTCAAATCTTGGGCATGATCATGTCCACGTTGGAGGATTCTCATTCTCTTCTTTTGTTGCGCGCTGGATGACAGTACTGATTAATTGGAAGATAATCTGAACAATTGGACACGTCCCATTCGGTCAGTGATTGTTATCTCCGTCGTTACCCATGTCTAAGCACATGCCAGGCTTCGTATCCCATTACGATGTAGAGCCATGAAATCACGACAGGTATTCTGCGCCAGCGTGTCCGTGATGCTGAGCTAGCCGCCAAGAAGGCGGTGTATATGTCGACCTCCCCGGAAACTCGGGGAGGTCACGTATATCCACCATCTCCAACCCTTCACCGTTTCGGGGATTATTGATGATCGGATCGGACGGTGACCGTCCGTACGTCGCGCAGTGGTCAGACCGCCACCACATATGTGGTCTGGATGGAATTCTGAACCCGTGGATGCTGCGCCGCAGCATGACTTGTGGCGTTCATACTACAACCTCTCTCTCTTGTCCATCTTGGTCTTGTTGGAAATCCTCGGACGCGGCGGCGTGGGCGTCGAAAGCGGCTGAGCCACAGGTGGTTTCACCTTGTTCAAGAACCCTATCGGTCACAACTGCGTACTATCGGTATTGGTGGTTGAAACGTCGTCGAAACTCCGTCGACAAGGGCGACGCTCCTCCGATCAAACGCCATTTCATCCAGGAACGGTATCTACGTCCCAGTGTTCAAAACGTACAAGGCGCGGTGGCACGGACACCCTTGTTCGAACCCGCACTCGTTTCTTCCCGAGAAGGAAGCAGACGTGTTCTCTGAATGTCGAAGAAGCGATGTATCTGGTAGTCGATCGGCGCGCGTGACGCCAAGTGCTTAGCATGCCGTGGTGGCGTCCAGCTTGCGCAATGCAGGCGTTTCGATGACTGACGCGCGTGGAGCTTGGCATTGATGCGCCGAGGAAAAAAAAAACAAGTCCCTTGGGTTCGTTTCGAATTTTTCAGGTGGCGCAGGCGTCTGATGGAATGCTGTCTGCACCGGAAGCCACAAATCCCCGGTCGCCCGGAACGACAGAACCTGGACCAGCGGCGTATGATCGGGAGCAGGGAGTGATTGAAAAGTCAAGTGTCCGTTACGACGCAGGCACGGCCGGGATGGATACAGCATGTTGGAACCGAAGGGGGCCGCAGTGCATCAGGTTGGCTTCTCCTGCATCTTACGGTATATGCACCTGACGATGTGACAAGACCCTGGATCTTCGCGTCTGTTTAGGGAGTCAGACACAACGTGGCGTTCCTCGCGTTAGACTCTTGCAAGATGAAATCCGTAGTCACAGCCGACCAAGTCGCTATTGCGCGCGGAATGGCACTCGAACGCGAGTCTCAGCGATAGCCCAAGCGTTCGCTTGATTGACTGAGGCTTGTCGCGGTGTTTACAAAGGGTCTCTGGGACGCCGCGGCCAGGCGCAGACTCTCTAGTGCTGAATAGACAGATTTCAAACTCCAAACTGCGTTAAGATCGTCACATGGCCGCGAAGTAAGGACGTGTTTCAAACCTTTCGCCAAGGAAGCTTCTTGTGCGGCCACGGGTACCCGTTCAATTGAATCGTTCCGCACAGCTTACACCAATCTAGTTGCTGCGCAGGTGCCGCATCGAGACTTCGTGAGCTGACGAGTCTTAACACCACGACGAAGTATGCTCGGGGGGAAGGGAAGGATGTCGACTGTCTCATCAGTCACCTGATGCGCCTTACCAGGTTTGTAATCGGCACGAAGGCTGATCAATTTCCGAGGCCTACGTGCCTTCTGAGAACTCTGACCTAGACTGCATTCAGCTCGGTCGGTTCACAATACGTTTGTGTTCGAAAACAGCGTAGTCCTTGCTGTCTCGGAATACACAAAAAAATGTATTGAACGCGGGCGTAAGTTGAAGTGCACTGATCAACAATAACGGACCAGACGGCCCGAACCGAGATCCCTTCGCGAAAGAAGACAGGAAGATGATTTATTACTGACCATCGAATGGAAGTCCAGACACGTTCAATTCCACATCAAAGGGAGAACTTTTCGAGTCCGACGAGGAACCAACGATCAATAGATTGGATGCACCCGGCTCACCGGTTGGGTGACTCGCAACGCCGGATGGCATAACATCGGATCCGTGTCATACACTCTGGCTTCCCCGCAAGAGAAAAGGCAAGATGATACATTCGATCATGATGATATGAGTAAATCAAATAGAGATATCGCTCGGTCCGGTATATGACCGCAAACTTCGAGCATCCGCCGAGTCGAGGTTCCTGAGTCCTCGAATCCGGTGCCAGTTAACAATGTCAACATGGATGCGCACACATGACGCGGAAACGAACTACATCATTCAAACCACGATCCGCGCCGACCCGAAAGCGCGCAAGCACTGGCAGCGCCCACGACGTCATCGGATCGAACGATAGGCCATGTACGCTAATTAATCGGCACCCACTGTTCGGATCGACCACGGCGCTGAGCGTGACGGGTATTTCGACCAGCCAGAGGACATGAATAGAGTAATGGACGGAGGGTGATTCTCAACTTGTCTCCGTGGCTCCGTTTATTGCCTAGATGGGTTACAGAACTTGTCATGGCGCACGTTGGATCTCGTTCGAAAACGATCGCATCAAGCGTATCAAGTCAATCCTCTAGGTAGATAGATTACGCCCAGACAGTCGATGGAGATGACCGTCGACGGCAGCTAATCGGACGATAAGCCCTTCTGAAGTGACATTGGTATCAGCGACGTTCGACGCCCGATCTTGAGACGTACTAATATCGACGCTATGCCGAAAACGCGGACTAGCAACGCCGGCCGTACGGATGTTGGACGAGAACGCGCCCATCTTGCTGCTGATACCACCATATTTTTTTTTCCAAATACAACCCAACGGAAGAACAATTTATCCGACGGTGCAAAGTCTCGGAATTGCAAATACGTACTACGTAGACGTAGCCACATGGTCGACAGGGACGGATGGAAGTAACTTGGACCCTCCTGTACGTTTATTTAACGTTCTGAGGCTAGCGTTCAAACGATCAGGTCCAGGAGAACCACCCACGATCTTACGACGTCCCGATTTGCTCGGCTCCAGGGTGCGCTAGACTGATAGAACCCAACCCTTGATGATTTTCTACCGCCGAGCGTTTCATTGTCCGACGATCGCACCTGCCATACGGGCATCCGGCAATATATTAGGAAAGGTCCGGAAACTTAACCGCTTGATGACACCTTGACACCTGTCTCGAGGAGTGATTTTGGGACCCGTCCTGTACAACGGATCTAGATAACGCTGCCAGACAAAGTGCGCATTGGGATCACAGCGTTTCTGATGCGGTCGCAGGGACAGCCAGAACCGTACTCAACGGGGGAAGAATGAGAGCGAGGACACGGACTACGCTCCCGAGGAGGAAAACATCGCAGCTGTGTGAAAACGTTCGTAAGCAGTCAACGTTAGCATAGCGTTCGCGCGACCCAATCGTACATCAATGGCATCGTCGACGATTGCGTGATTGAGGTTGTTGGGCGTTTAGCGACTGACCTAACTTATCATATCAAGGGTTCAGACCGTTTTCGGCTCTAGGACGGGGAGGAAGACGAGATGGTTGATGAATGAATTCAGGGCAAGCAGCGCTCGGGCCAAAGTATCCAATCCAAGTTAGTGTGTGGGGCCCGGTGCAGCGACCCTGCTGTCTCACGCAACCCACAGTGGTACCAGTCGGCCGGAATGGCATCAGACCATGGGTGCCTCCCAAATAGCACATACTGACAAATGCAGCGCCACGGTTTGATACCACTGGCAAGCACCGATCATGCTGGCGTCGTCTAGAACCTTTTCAGTCTTGGCTGCGGATACGGGTGCAGATTCTAATCGGGTTCGGGAGACGTCACTTGGTAAAATCCACTCCAACTCCATGCGCCACCGTGTGTCAGTGGACGACGGCGACTCAAAGACGACCGGGAGCATTTCACCTGTGTACGGACAGAAGACTCATCGTGGAAACTTGCGACCGCGGACTTTGTCGGGAAGCCTCGCATGCTTTTTGAACTATTTGTCATCGGCAATCTGCATCTTACCAATGTAATCATTCGGATAGTCGGGTGGGCAAACTAAGATGTGGCTCATCCGACAGACCGTCATCTATGGCAAGATCCAGAATTCAAGAACGTGATTGACCGCGGGATGTGAATCCATGCAACGGTGGTGTGAGCGTGAACGGGACTGACCAGGATGTCGTTACAGGTTGACACACGAAGTGCGTGGTGGAGTGAATAGCGTCGACGGGGAGGTGTTGCCATGGAGTAGGCGAAACGAGTTATTCTAGGTTCAGGAGCACGAGGAATTGACCATCTTGATGCCAAGCGGTGGCCAGCATTCTGCAAAGAACATCAGATTGGTAAGCGCCATCGGATACGCAGTGATTTTGAGGGAGCTCGCTCGGTACGCCACTCGGGCTGAGGTTGCTGATGTAGTTCCGAACGCGTATCAGAAAGGTAGAGACGCTCGGGATAACGTGGGGAATTTCTCACCCGGCGGTGGTGGAAAGGTATAGCGTGGAAAGCACGTTTTCTCTAAATGGAGGTTGGACGATGGATACGTCGTCGCATGGATTGGAAGGTTGATGGAAGACGATGCCAAATCGATCGACACGTGTCCACATTGGGCCCGAATACGAAAAGTCAGGGAGGCGCAGAATTTCTTACAGCATAAACTGCTGTGTGCGACGTTCCGCACGTTTACAGTGTGGCGAATGGATTGGCGGCGACTGACCGAGTATGGGCGCGGAGCTGGGGCACAACCTTCCATGAAAGGAAGGAGTGACAGATTTTCAACGGCCGCGCATGGCCCTCGGAGGTGCCTTATAAGACTCCGATGTGCCGCGCGATGGCTAAGGGAGAGGGGAGGGTCGGGAGAAGCAAGAGGGGTTGACGTGAAATGCTATGGAGACCCGCAACGCAGAGGGTTTCAGGAGGGAGAAGATCCTCGGAGTGAGGGGGCCACGTGGGGGTAGATTGGGCTTGGTGTTGACGGGGGCTGGTGGATGAGAGATCGACTGATCTCGGGCGGGCTCGGCGGACGGTCGGGAGGAGGCAGGGTCACCGGGCCGAGGTGAGGCGGCCGGATGTGACACAGGCGGCTGCGCAGGTAAGAAAGGAGACCGGTGTGGTGGGAGAGAGAACGAGCCGAAAAGGGCATGCTGCAGACAGTGCAACGATGGCACGTCCGGGAGACGCGCAGAGGCTAGAATGGAACAATAACAGGTTCGTTCTGACCATACCTCGTCCCCCCGCCGCGACGTCGCGGGAGCTGGCTGACGGAGTTTTGTGCGAGTGAGGTAAGCGGCTCATTTCCTACGTTCCGTGCAGAGGGGCATCATAAGACTGCTCGAATGTGTTCCGCACAGCATCCCCCACCGCGTCATGACCTTTGATCTCTGTCCTGACCGTCTCCGTCCCGCAGATTTCTTCCCGCCCCCCTCCGACACCTCGTCCCCCTCCGTCAAGTCCGAGCTCGACTCCCCGCTCCACCCCTTTGCCTTCTCCGACGCCAGACCCCTCTTCCGCTTCGGCATGGCCCACCCCCCCTCCATCGCGCTCGACATGAACACCCTCTCCTTCGACGACTACGAGAACCCCGACGACCTCGTCGACCTCCCCGCGTCTGCCGCCTCCGGCCACTCCACCCACGCCGACCGCATCATCCGTCGCAGGAGCAGCAAAGGCACGTTCGCTCTCCCTCCCCCCCGCTCACAGCTCACCTCGGTCCTCGCCAGCCTGCGATCAGTGCAGGAAAAGCAAGTGCAAGTGCGAGCGTTCCCCCGATGGCGACGCCTGCAAGAGTTGCATCATGCTCGGCACGCGTGAGTCATCTCTCCAATCTCTTTCCGTCACCGCTAACCTTGCCTCTTCCAATCGGAACCGGTCCTCGTGGCCCGGCATGCTTACCCTCGTCGTCGTGCCCTCAACTCTTCGACCCTTGGCGTTCCTCCACGGACTTGCCCCCCTTTCAACGTATCCGTTACGTAATTCCAATTCGCGCATCTTATCGTCGTCGCTCAAATCACTTCCACGCTTCGGTTGCATCCGAATACGACTTATCACATCTCGTAATGTTCATTCCACCTTGCCCCCGCAAATCCACTGCTCGTCGCTAACGTCTTTCCGTCGGAACCCCCCTTTTGTCATCCTTGGTTTGGTGTGACCTAATTCTCTACTCGCTCACCTTCTTACGTTAGCATGTACTTTCTTGGGCCCTTCCCGAAAGCGTGGTCCGCCCAAGGGATACATTGATGCCATCGAGGCCCGGCTCCATCAGACGGAGGCGCTCCTCGGCATTCTCTTAGCTGTGGAAGCAGAACATGCCGAGGGCGATGCTACTAGGAGATACAGCGGAGATAGTCCTGAATCGAAGGACACTCTGACAGGTGTCCTGGCGGTCTTGAGAAAGGTGACGTCTGATCACAATCCTGTACAAAGTTCCTTGCCTTTAACATGCTCCGAACTCACGCATAGGACACGCTTGCGAGGGAAATTCTGAATCGCGTCGACTCCTCGCAGTATGGCGTCAAGGGTCGCAAGAGTGGCAACGTCAAAGCACGACCTCACGCCCAATCGCAGGAAAATTCAGCATGTGGCATTGATCTCCATTCGACACAGTGAGTGTGCAAATCAGACTCAAGGCTTGACTCTCGGAGCATTGAGATTTTCGTGATCGACCACTCTAGTCCTTCCAATGAGTGGCAAGACAGTGTTACTACTCTGCTCATTTCTTCCATCCAACCCCGATCTTACTCGCGGCCGATCTGCCCTCCCACCACGACACCTGATATAATTTCTCTTAATGACCCTCATCCTTCGCGTCCATCGCAAAGCCAGCACTCCTCTGTCCATATCTCCCCGCCATTGGACGGAGATCATGTTCGGCGGCAACGACGCCGCATTGATGGCGACGAAAGTAGCGTCTCTCCTCGAGCTAGCATGAGTCCGGGATATTCTCCCGTTCGTGCGTATACCGAATGCGGAAGTGGATGTGCATCTGGCTACATGGGCGCAAGTACTGATTCTGATAGCGAAGACGATGTCGTGGATGCTATCGGGCAGCTCAGCTTGAACGAAGACGAACAAGTTCGGTATCATGGAAAGGCGAGTGGTCTTTATCTTTTGGGCATCAATGCGAAGCAAGAAGCAAGGAACGAGGGTGGGATTTGGTAACTGGCCGCCCATTTCTCAGTTGGTTTACTTGTTGAATTCATTCTCTACCAGGCGTTTCCCCAAGGCTCGGGTTTGGCCTCCACTTCCGCCACCAGCGGCAAATGCGCCAACATCACCATCCATGGCTGCCGGATCATTCCCGGATACACGTTCAAACAAAATACCGGGGGACTCCAGTAGCAGACACCTCCCTCTCACGTCTGCCGCACTAGACGCCGATCTAGTTTCGTCTCTTCCCGATCAAGCGATGCAAGAGCACTTGCTAGAACTCTACTTCACATATGTGCATGCTGCGTTCCCAATAATCCACAAGGAGGCGTTTTGGGAAGGTTATCGAAGGTAAGAACAGTGCATTCAGCTCCCCGGAGCTACTAATGAATGACTATGAATCAAGTATGCAGAATCCGCCGACGAACCCGCCTTCTCCCTCGTCTGATCAGGCTCAGGGTAGAGCAGGGAACTCACCGACCCCATTACAGGGAAAGCGACGCCATGTCTCCGCTCTGTTGTTACTCTCCATGTTTGCTATATCCGCTCGCTATTCACCATCGTCTTCTCCCCCTCCTTCCCCCCGTGGTCTTTCGCCGACGTCTCCGCATCCACCGCAGTCCACTCCAATGTGGACAGCGGGTGACGACTTTCTTCTGCAAGCCAAGAACCTGCTGGATAACACGTATGCCTCTTCCCTCCCTTGTACTGTACAATCCTTGCTACTTCTTGGCTATCGGGAGATTGGTATCGGTGCCATGGCGCAAGCATGGGCCTACACTGGAATGGCAGTCCGGATGGCTCAAGATTTGGGCATGCACCGGGCTGCCGACGGGTGGGCCCGTGTGGGTATGGGCCGATTGTTTGGTATGCGGGAGCTGCAGGAGCGGAGGCGAATTTGGTGGGGATGCATCACTTTGGATGGTTACGTGAGCACGTACATTGGACGCCCACTTGCCATTTTCGAGAGGGACTACGACACGCAGCTACCTGGTGTCGAAGAGGTGTGTTCTTTTTTCCGATTGGGAGACATCTCACAGTATCTTTCTTTTGTTAGCTTGATGAGAAGGAGACATGGTCCCCGCATCCTTCGTTGCCTCCAGACACGAGAGGACATGGGTATCACCCCGAGACTGACATAATGCCGCCTGTTCCCGGTCACATTCTGTCTTGTTTCACCGCGTCGGCAATGTTATGTAAGTGTAACGAATCAAACCATGACGACGTTCATTTCACGCATGATGTACAGCCACGATTCTCTCCAAGATCGTCCAATCGATTTATTCCATACGCACTACATCCTCACGACACGTTCAATCCAATATCATCGATGCGTTGCTAGACAAGTGGTATCTCGATCTTGCGGAACATCTACGTTTCGAGTTGCGGTACGACACGATGGGCAATTTGAATACGACGGGTAGCAAGATACCGTCACCGCATATCCTGACGCTTCACATGCAATACTGGTGCACTACGTTGCTGTTGCATCGGCCTTTGTGGGTGTCCAGCCCTTACTTCCACGGTTTCGAAGGCTCAGCTTACTTGTGTCAGCATTCGGCAAATGTACTTGTTGAACAAACAGTGCGTACCCATTCTCAAGGAATAAATATACTTGCGTTTGAACTCCACTTTAGTAAATCAGACAACGGGGACGACACGGACGCCCGTGCTGCAAGCAAGAAAAATTATGAGCTCTGTGTTTGTGCTGCAAATCACATCGCTTCCATTGGTTGGTCGCTATCGCTGTGCGGAGATGGGCGGATGCTGATTGGAACTGACAGTGACCTTCTACCGCGAAAAATATTGCCTTCAGCGTGCGCCTGTCTTTCTTTGTTTCTACGTGTTCACCGCTGCAATCATGCATGTCACGACTCGTAAGTGTGCTGCTACCCATTTTTTTCTTGGCTTCACGTTGATACGATTCGTGCAAGTGTCTGTCTACCCGTCCGACCCGCAAGCGCGAATGGGTCTCGCCAAATGTATGGATGCCTTGCAAGATATGGAAGTTGTTTGGCCTTCGGCGGCGCGCGCTCATGAGCTCTTGCGTGGATGTAATCCGTTGACAAAAAATGGTCCGAAATTCGGTCAACTGGTCACGCGCCAGAGCGGTCAAGAACGGCAGAAACGCGTTGCGGAGCACGCAGCTGATTCTGAAGACGCTTATGAGCGTTCTCAAGCGCACGTGCCATCGTCGAGCGCTCTCGGTCCGTCACAACCATATGCTCCGGCCTGGCGCTCGACGCAATATATGCCGGTGTCGCAGGAAACAGGGGCCGGGCAGGGGGGCGACTTCTCGCAGGCAACATTGTCGACGGCTCAATCGTCGTCGCAGTACTACCCCTGGTCCTCGGACGGGAACTCGTACGGATCGTTCCCAGGGACATTATCCACATCTGTCTTGCCCCAAATATACAGCACGGGTTTGATCGACGAACGACGGGCATCCCAAAGTATGACGTCGTCACAGCACGGACAACAACGATTAAATGGACATTCTGTAAGTGGTGGGGGAGGTGGGAGTGGACAGGGAGGATATGACTCGACAAACGGGGGGCGCTATCCACAGTATTGGAGCGATTACACGTCTTTTCCACAGATGGGAATGACGTATGGGCAGGCGCCGGGCGCGCCAGCGCATGGACAGGAAGGGATGTATTTGACCGGGCAGTACGGGAGCATTTATGGTACGTGACGAGGTCATCCCGTCGGCGCTGGCGTATGTGCTGACCGTGAGGCGTCGATAGAACATCCTCTGCCTTCTTCGTAGGTTCTTCCCATGGCAGGTCGAAAAGTGTCCAAGGAGGATATGGGAAATGCATAGCGTCAGGCGTCCTTGTTTGAACACCTCTCGTTTCCATGGTTCATTGCGGCCCTTGTGCTGCCACGTTCTTCTCACTCGCTGTGCTGACATCTCATGCTATTTTCTTACCTTCGTGGTTGTGGTTTAATTGTGTCGTTTAATTCGTCTTCGTGACGCGGGGTGTATTATCACCCTGTTTATCATCACTGTTTTGCTCTCTCCAGTCCGATAGGATTGGCCCTCTGCTTTGGATACTCCTTTTTTCGACTCCCTGATCAAACGCCTCGAAGCCGTAGATCTAGATACCACTGATTTGTATGATAGACCGCATAATCCATTCGGACTTAGTCAGGTAGCCGGAGAGATCGATCACGCCTGAGAGAAATGTAGGTGCAGGCCCTGGCCTCGAGGGTGATACTCCGAATCCGAGACCGCAATGGCACAAAAATCAACGGCGGGCACTGTTTTGCGCGGGCTGTTGTCGAACGTGGCGCAGCAGGTCGAGTCGCATCTGCACCCGCCCGGTGGGCCGCCGGGCCGCCACGGGCGACGCGCATCGAGTCGGCTGCGTCGGAGTTGGATCTCGCACCGCGACAAGGACGACGACGACACTACCGATAATTCGTTGCGTTTCGCCGACCCGGACGACGACGGCGACGACGACTTTGCCAGAGAGGACAACACCAAGGCATACCGCGACCGACGACAAACCCGAGAGTCCACTGTTGGCACGAACGCCATGCAGCTGTTACCTCCCGACGAGCTGAGGGAGGAGGAGACGATCGACAATCTGATCCACATGATGGGCGAGGGGTTCGATCGCGAGGTCGTCCGGCGGATCTTGCGCAAGTACGACGGGAACGTGGACAAGGCTGCCACAGCGCTTCTCGAGGGTGAACGCGGCGAAGAGATTCAGAGCCAGGGGTGGCCTGGCGCTGCAACTACTGGGGCGAGTGCAGGGGTGATAGGCTCAGGTTCGGGCTCGGGCTCAGGCTCTCAGACACGGCTGGACGTGCCTTCGGCTGCGCTCGCTGGCAGGCCGAACACGCCCGTGATCGATCTGACGGCGTTCGACGACGATCAGGACATGCAGCGCGCAATGCAGGAGTCGATGAATTCGCTGCACGCTGGCTATGCGCCGTCGTACGGGCCGAGTCAGCCGCTCGCGCACGCGTACGCGCCGTCGCAGGGACAGGCGCAGACGCAGACGCAGACGCAGCCCGAGGGGCCAGTGTTTGGTCCGAGCGAGCGTGCGCCGGACCCGAGCTGGGCTATCGTGCCCTCGAATGTCAGTGTGAGGCGTTCTTTTCCTAGACCTGATCACGCACTTGCTGACGATCTGACCCCTCGTAGCAAAACGAGACCAACGAGGCGAATTACCTGCAAAACTTGAATCGGGCCATCGAGGCGAGCTTGGAGGCGATGGGCGACTCGGATGCGCTCGAGCCGTTCCCGGTCGAACAACAGCTGCGTCGGGATGGGTGGTCAGTGCTCCCGCTTGCTTCGTGGGTTCTCGCTCAACATTGCGTCTAGTCCCGTCGTGTTGCGTCCCTCGATCCACACGATGGTATACGCTGCGAGCATCCTCCAGGGGCTGTTCTACGTGCCTCAAGTGAGAGAGCGCATGGCGTGCTGGCGACCTCCCTTTCCGACGGACGAGGACGAGGCTGCACCGTCGATGGATGGCTCAGGTACGCCAACGTATCTGTCCGAGGACGACGGATGGTGACTCGGGCGACAAACCTGCAGACTACACGCTGTGGGCTCTCAGCGAGATATTCACGCACATGGACCTCGCCCGGCTGTGTGATCTCAACGTGGACAAACGGCTCCCCACCTTCAACATCGAGCCTTGGGAGAAGCCTACGCAACTTCCCGGAGAGCTGTCACGGAGTGCGTGTACTGCGTCATGTTGAGGCAGACGGATGGTGACTGATGGAAGCGCTCAGAGTTCTTTGCTAGGCTATCGGCCACCCTCGAGAAGGCCTTCATAGACCAGTTCGCTCGCGCCGGTGAACCTCTTCCAAAGTGAATCTCTGCCATTCATGAAATAAAGGGTTCTTACGTTTGGCTTATAGACCACGGCTGCTGCACTTCCAGTACGGCAGTGGCGTCAGCGAACCTGGCGAAGTTCTGCAAGAAACTTCCGTCGTCCCAATAGACCTCAGTGGTGGAGAGTCGAACAATCTCATCGGACGGCTATCCGCGCAGCTCTCAAAACCCCAGTCAGAGCCCGGCAAGCAAAGCGTCATATTTGAACCCTCTGAAGTGGTCGCTTTCGAACTCGTTCGTTCGACGACAACGACGACGACGACGACGACGAACACCACCAACGAAGGCGGGTCCGACAGAAAACTGTTCACGTATCCAAAGTCTATATATCTTGATCAGTTCCTGAGAGAGAACGTCGCGCTCGCTCAGGAAAAGCGTGTACAGAGACAGGAAATACTTGATCAGGTGCAGCAGCTGGTGTTACACAAGAAATCATTGACGAACTTTGACGTGAGTCGTCGAAGACCAAATTGGCATGTGCTGAGCGTCTGGTTGCAGGGCAAGGATACGTTGAAAAACTTGCGGTCTTCCATCTTCTACTTTGAACACGTGGCCAATGCCGAAGACGACCCAGAGCGTGGCGCTTCGATTCAGGCGACCACGCTGAAACTGAAGTCTATTTTGACTGCCATTGAAGAAGAAATCAAGGGTTCGCGCTCGGCTCCTCCATGCTTTCCTCAGTCACTATTGACGGTGTTGCCCACAGCTACCGACAAGAACATAGCTACGCTGCGTGCACGGGCCGAGACATTGCTCGACTGCGAGGAGCTGCAACAATTCAAGGTATGTCCCGAATTCATGGACGTGACGTCATCACATACTGAACATGTCTGGATTGTAGTACGAGCTGCGGGTGGTATTCGTGCATGATGGCCTCTATGGCAGGAAGCATTTATATTCTTACGTGCACGACAAGTCATGCTGGTGGAAGATTGCAGATTCGTTGATCGAAAAGGTGACGAATGAGTCGTCGATGTAAACCATGGATCCTGACTCTGTCGTCCAGGTAATCGAGGAACAGGTTCTCAGCGACCAAGCGGGACGTCACCTTGGTGCTGGGCCATACCTTCTCCTTTACTCGCGAGTGATACCAGAAGGCGAGGGACTGGCGGGGCCGCTGCCCTGGATAGACGACATCAAGGTGCGACTTTCCTCAGCCGCGTCTTCGTTGGTTGACGTCGTCATGGCCACCAGGATGACGTGAAAGCGGCCAACAGAGAGTTTTTATCACAGCTTCCTCCGGAGCTCGTTGGAGATATCGCACTCGACGAGGAACACACATCCGTTCCGACCGTGAAGAGTAGTGGCTCGGGGGAAAGGATGGACGTGTCTTGAAGTGACGGTTGATGTGCTATAGTTGGTTGTCTGAATTTTTTTTCTTGAGGGAAAACTTCCTTTTGCGCTCGTTTATTACCTTTTCTTGAGCTGTAGGCA
The DNA here is from genome assembly GCA_038094155.1 of Pulveroboletus cf. aberrans. NCBI lineage: Eukaryota > Fungi > Basidiomycota > Agaricomycetes > Boletales > Boletaceae > Pulveroboletus > Pulveroboletus cf. aberrans. Next base: position 18,492 of record JBBPTO010000311.1, on the reverse strand, counting down.
ATCACTGGATTGATGTTCAGACCCCTGCATAACTCAAAATGTAGAGCGCATCACCAGGTAACCGTGACGCTGGCCGAGAGGTTTATGTCTCCGACTCGGGGTCGACGATACCTATTGGTGATTCCCTTGCACGATAAGCCGCTTCCGGATCATCGTGATCCAAAAGTAAACCCCTTGTCCAGTCGTGCCAGCCTATAAGAGCAAGCTCTGCTAAAGATACCATACACCTCGATTCTTCATCATGACAGTCCATAACGAGGATTTCCTGGAATACGTCGATGCGCACGCAGACAAGTTCGTTCGACGTCTTGCCGAGGCCGTCCAGATAAAGAGGTATTCACTGGCAATCTCCGAATTATTCATGATGGCTCGTTCCTAACCCGACCTTTTACACTGGCAGCGTCAGTAGCGATGCGGCTTACCGCAATGAGACGATCGCCATGGGTCACTGGCTTGAGAACCAGCTCAAGACGCTCGGCGTGACCACCGCGCTTAGAGATCTCGGACAGCAGACATTGCAGGGCCAACGGGTAGATCTACCCCCTGCCGTCCTCGGAAGACTGGGCGACGACCCAAAGAAGAAGACCGTGCTGATCTATGGACACTATGACGTACAACCCGTAAGTCTCGTCTCTTTGCCGGCTCGACATGGATGCGCTAAGGCCATTCTGTTCGTCACGACCAGGCATTGCGATCGGACGGATGGAACACAGATCCATTCACGCTCGTAGAAGAAGACGGCAAGATGTACGGTCGCGGATCGACGGACGACAAGGGGCCCATCATGGGCTGGCTGAATGTACTCGAGGCGCACCAAGCACTGGGTCGCGAACTCCCCGTCAACCTCCGATTTTGCTTCGAAGGCATGGAAGAGAGCGGGAGCGAGGGTCTGGACGAGTTCATCGAGAAGGAAGTGACCGAGGGCGAGTGGTTCAAGCGCGTTGATTGTGTGTGCATCGTGGGTCGCGTTCTATTTCTCCTTTCTCCTTCCTCCGCACTTTTTACCTCCCGTGTGTCGCGTCTGACTGACTTTTTTTTCGCCTCACAGTCGGATAATTACTGGTTGAATACCCGTACGCCCGCTTTGACATATGGTCTTCGTGGGATCGCCTACTTCGCCATTCACGTGTCGGGTCCCGGTCAGGATCTGCACTCAGGGTTATTTGGGGGTATGGTTCACGAACCAATGACGGATCTCATCAAACTCATGAGCAAGCTCGTCGACCATGACGGTCGCATCTTGGTTCCGGGTATCGAGGCGATGGTGCCACCCCCCAACGAAGACGAAATGTGCGTCCGAGACCCCGTTGGTCCTGTACTAGTATTTCAAGGCCACAGGGCGTTTACGACTTTGTCCCTTTAGTAAACTGTACACCAAGATGGACTATTCCATCGCGGATGTCACAGAGGCGGCTGGTGCATCAGTATGAAACTTCTCAGATCTTCTGTGTGGTCCCCTCTCACGGACATTCAGATCCCGCTATCGGACCGCAAAGAATCCGTACTCATGGGGCGCATGCGCTATCCGTCGCTCTCCCTTCACGGCATCCAAGGTGCCTTCTCCGAACCGGGTTGCAAGACTGTCATCCCGTCCAAAGTGGCTGGCAAGTTCAGCATTCGGTACGTACCTGCGTTGTACATCGACAGACCATGGCAGGCAACGACTGACTTTCGACTCCTCGTAGTCTTGTCCCTCCACAGACACCCGAATTAGTCATTCCGCTAGTGACAGCGTATCTGGACTCAGAGTTCGCCAAGCTGAACAGCAAGAACAAGATGAGCGTCGAGTATCTCCACGGAGGCAAACCCTGGGTCGCGGACATTAACCACTGGAACTTTGAAGCGGCCAGAAAAGCTACCGAGGTGCGTTCACCTTTCTCTCCTCTGCAGACGCTAGGAATTGACCAGCGGTGCTTTATCGTCGGGATGAACTAGGCGATCTGGAAGATATCTCCAGATTACACGCGCGAGGGAGGTTCGATTCCCGTGACGATCACGTTTGCAGAGAAGCTGGGGGTGAACGTGTTGTTGCTTCCGATGGGTCGAGCAGACGACGGGGCCCAGTCCGTGCATTTTCGTTTCCGTCGTGGTCGTTGACCTGACGCGATTGATCTAGCTCGACGAACGAGAAGATGGACTTGTCTAATTTCATCCAAGGGGTACGTGCGCTACGTGTTCGCGATCGTCGTTTGTTGTTGATGGTCCTCGTTCAGACCAAGGTGCTCGGAACGTATTTGTATGAGGTTGCGCTGCTCGCCGGGGCACTAGCGGTGTGAGGAAAGGGTCTACTTTGGTTCTGTACATGTATTTGTATTGGATTCGTTTTCAATCGTGCTGCATTTGAGCTAACTAAATACAGATGAAATCAATGGAGGTCATGAGCATACAAACAGTAGCCACGCTAAATATCGAGGGAACATGGTCGATCGCACAAGGGAAATTACAGTTGGACATGACATCAGGTGATGTTCAAACGGGACAGTGTATTCATCGAATGATAAACTTCTTTGGAAACGAGATAGTCGTTGGTGTCACCAAGCACTAGACTCGACACGTCCCCGTTACTTGCGTAGGAAGCGTGAATTCGTCCCAAACATCGCAACCAAGTCTCGAAATGCCTGAGGCTTAGCGGAGATAGGCGCTGAAAACACTGCTCCTTTCCTTCTAACGTATGCTTTAAACGAAGCGAAGGAACGTAGCGACCTGGAGCCTTTGAGTGATGGACGCGCAAGTGGCATACGTATACTCAGGGCCCCATTAAGAGAACGAGTTTGAAGGCAAGCATCAGTCTGTGATATATCCAACATCTGGCATCCGCGAGACTCATCGAAAGCGAATTCGATACAAATAACCCACATTTCGCGATGTCAACCCCAGCGTTCTTAGACCCTGTCGCTATACTCAAGTTGCTCACCGTCAGAGCTGTCACCTCCAAAAACATCAAAATCCCATACCTCTTGATTGACAACGTCACGAAGTAAGGCGTGTGACTTGTCTTCTTTGAAAGGCCAAATGATCTTTGCCCATTTCCTATGCTTTGTTCTCAAGCCAACCTAATAAATCCTCTACTTCTCGTTTGCACTTTGCGGCAGCCTCATCATCCCCTTGAACCACTCATCCGTCGGGTCTTGCAGCTCAGATGGATGACAGAGGACGACAGAGTCTGTACGAAGCCTGTCTCTAAGGTAGAGATCGGCTTGTTTTGATCAAAGAAACTTTCCATAAGGAGATTCCGCTTCATTGATACAGGAGAGGTGTTGACCGAGGACAACAGTCGGTGCTTCTATTTCAAACTCAGCGAACATCACGATCGCCCCCTTCTCGTATTGTGTTCCCATCGATTGGCGCGTCGTGTTGAATTTCTGTCGGCGGCCTCGTAGTAAAGGCTGGAGCGGAGTTCACGATCTGAGGAGTCGAGACGTGCCCCGATGGCAGCGAGCGAGAGTGACGTGTGGGATCAAAATTTACTGGTACGCGTCGTCTTTTGGTTTGCACGACTCGAAGAAGCGCCCGATCGCTTACGTCTCACACACGGGCACGTCGGGATGCTCGTTCGCTCTTTGGGGTTTGTAGGTGAGCGGACGGGCTGGGTCAACGATGACAAAGCGGGCGCCAAACGTGAAGCAAGCGACCAAGGCAAGCACCGTGCGTGACGATTGGGACGACGACGACGATGAGGAAGAGGAACATGAGGGGGACGTGAAAGGAGAGGAGAGCGGAAATGCAAGAGGGATGGTTCCCCCAGCGAGAAGGGACACGGAAACCCAATTGCGGAGCAGGGAAGAGGACAGCAACAAGATCTGGGAGGAAGCGTGAGTGCCTTGGTCGACTCGCCGCGCGTTCGTGCTGATCTGCCAGTTCGCATTGTATTTTCCGTTGGACGTTTTCGTGTGTGGTATCGCCGTTTCCTGCCTTGGTCGTCCGCACACGCGGTGATGCGACTCAGTAACAAGCGAACGCCCATGCCTGAGCTCATCGTCGCGCCTGCGAGCACGGGTCAGAGCTATCCCCCACTGCCGCCTGCTGCGCTGCAACCGACCCTCCGCATCCTAAAACGACCATCTCCAAATGCCACTGGGTATCAGGCGCTCTCCTCGTCCTCGTCTCCCTCTTTGGGACCTGGCACGGGAGCGACATCCCTGGGCCCGAGGGGCACGCTGGCAGAGCGCGAAGCGCAATACCAAGAAGCACGAAGTCGCATATTCGGCGAGAAGGAGAAGTTGGGAAGTGATAATGCGATCGAGAATGGTGGCTCGTCATCGACGTCGCGAACCAGTTCAAGTATGGGCGACATCGTTGTCGTACGTGATCCACTTGGACCCGCGCCCGAGCAAGATCTAGGGGGGGACGAGATTCACGGCTTGGGCCGGTCTCGGAAGGGGTTTGGGGAGAGGCGGAGAGGGAAGAAGTAGGTGAGTCGGTGGACGAAAAAAAAAAAATCGAAACGAAAAAAGAGGTTCTATTTTTCGCTGTATTTCTATCGCGCGCTGTAGCGTGCAATACCATGCGCCTGCGGTAGCGTCGACCTCGTTATGGTGCAGCGTCTTGGGGAGGATGTTGTATTGTCTGTCGACTCTGAAGTGTTTCGGGCACCGCGGAGAAGCCCCCAATCTTTAATCAATCACTCGGTGTTTGGATGGGGATCAAGCACTGCACATGTGTGTTCATATCAGGGTCAAGCTGGCTTCCTGGCTCTCATCTCGTGAGGTGGTATTTCAGCAAATACGCGGTGACAATGGGCAGAGACTAACCCGATCTGCGGAGACGTGAGAAGCTGATCTCCGTGGAAATGAAGTGCACTACGAGCGTCAATCTTATCTTATCTTATCAGCTCCAGAGTCGTCGCACGTGACCTATTGACCACAATTTTCGCGTGTCGAGCGTGCAGTCGAAACAACAGACGAGTTGGAGGAAAAGACGATGACCAGCGTCACCATTTTACCCGCACTACCTCAAAACTGGGCTGCCCCCGACTCGCAGCCCGCCCAGGCCCTCGCCCGTGAGTCCCATCGCAGGCCATACCCTCCCGCCACACGGCTCACGCCAGCACGGCGACGCCTCAGCCGTCGTCCAGCGCAAACTCATACCTGCCGGATCCGCATACCTCGCACACGTGCGCCGCGCACTGCACGACCTCTCCTTTGATGCATATGACAAACTGGTCGAGGAAGAGCGCCTGCAGAAAGAGGCGCTCTGTGCTGACGGTCTGAACGGCGAAGACGATCTTGGCGTTGGCGACGAAACGGAGTCCCCAGAGCTATTGCTACTCGACCCAAAAGAGTGGAAGGTTTGTTGCCCTCACCGTTTTCCACCTCCCATTGGTTGGTGGTTGATCTCTCCTCTCATCTTGATCTTGCACGTGCTGTCATCTTGGCTCGTTACTTATTGGTTTTGGGATCGATGCTGACAGCGTGTGTCTCTGCAGAAACAAGATCACTATCAAGTTCTTGGGCTCTCTGGCCTGCGCTACAAAGCCACTCCCGACCAAATCAAGATCGCCCGTACGTGTTCGCGCCCCTCGTCTTGCCCGGTCCTGACGTCATCATCTTCTCATCGGCATGCCTGTCCATCACAGATCGCAAAAAGGTGCTCAAACACCACCCCGATAAGAAGGCCGGTCTATCGCACACCACCAACGACGATGCCTTTTTCAAATGCATCTCGAAAGCACACGAGGTGCTCACGAACCCCGAGCGGCGTCGACAATTTGATTCTGTGGATCCGTTTTACCTTGCGGTCGAGGAAGATGCGCCGACCGCGGTCGATTTCAAGGGCAACAAAGCGAATGATGTTGACCACTTTTTCCTTATGTGGGCGCAGGTATACGAGATGGAAGCGCGGTTTAGCAAGAAGACGCCGGTGCCGCTGTTGGGAACGTTTGGCGACCCTAAAGCCAAAGTGGAAGCGTTTTACGACTTTTGGTACAACTTTGATAGTTGGCGGTCGTTTGAGTATCTGGACAAGGAAGTGAACGAGGGAAGCGATAGGTCGGTCGTGGTTTCTCTTTTTCCTTTTTTGTTTCCTCTTGCCATTTTCTGCATGCGATGAGCAGAGGTTGACGGTCGGGCTTGGGATATAGCCGTGATGATAAGCGGTACACGGAAAAGAAGAACAAATCCGAGCGCGCCCGGCGAAAGAAGGAGGATACTGCCCGGGTACGCAGCCTGGTCGATCTCACGCTGAGTTTAGACCCGCGCATCAAAAGGATCAAACAGGAGGAGAAGGAGGCACGGGAATCGAAGAAGAAGAACAAGGGGGGGAACTCTACAGTGGAGACCAAAGCCAAGGCAGAGGAGGAGAAGCGAAAGGCAGAGGAGGAAGCGAAGAGAAAGGAAGAGGAAGAAAAGGCAGCGCGCGCGGAAGCCAAAAAAGCCAAGGCGGCGGCGGCAAACGCGGCCAAGAAGGCGCGACGACAACAGCGGGCGGCCGATGCGGATGCTGGGGAGTCCTGAACTCACCACGGCGGGTTCGGTGCACACGCAGTGGTATCTACTTGTCAGGCGTGCTGTTGGTGCCTGTTTTGGTTGCGACTGACCAGGACGGGTTTCGGCATGGGACTTATAGATGTAAGCAAGAAAGGCATTCCTATATCGACGAGACGCTGGTGGGGTATCGGCCAATAGCGGTAGAACCTCGACGTGAGTTGCCACGCAGGTGGTAACGTTGTCAATGGCGAGGCGAGGCAACTTCTGGTGACGTGACGATCCAGCTACCGACCGCAGTTGGGGGGGTCGGAAGCTCGACGGCGCGATTACCCAAGCGGCCCTTTGGCAGAAACCACGCATGTCACGCTCTGCTGTCACGGTCACGGGGTTGATTTGGGTGTATTTGGCTCCGGTGGCTGAGAGGTCTGTGCGATTAAAGCTTGTGTGGCCTGTCAACGATCGTCAACACCGTCCGTCTCTCGCGCATGGTGTTTAAATACCCCCCCGTCCTTGTCTCGATGGTCTGCAGCTCATAGCCTACGCTCGACGTCGCGGGCGACCATTCCGTCCGGGCTCGCCATGGTACGTCTTCCACCCCCTTCGCTCCCCTCTCACCCACACCCGCCCAGGTTCTCGTCAGCGATAAGAAGTATGCGTGGTATGTTCCCCCTCCATCTCACCCCCCCGCAGCTCACCCGCTCCCCAGTGAAACGTGCATAAAGGGCCATCGGTCCTCGGCCTGTAAACACACAGATCGTCCCTTGTACGAAATAAAGAAAAAGGGTCGTCCTGTCACCCAGTGTGAACACTGCAGAGAACTCCGTAAAACCAAACAAGTCCATGTCAAGTGTATGTGCGGTGCCCAAGAAGCATCCTCCAACCCTGCCGACCCGTCCCACTCTAAGAGAGGTGGGCACCCCAACTCGTCTCCCATCGTCCCTTTACCTCATCATTTCTTCGTTTTGCCATTTTCAGGGTTCACCAAACTGCCTGCGCTTGCCGCGTTTCCCCACGGTCTCCCCGAGGACCTGGAAGCGATCGCTGTATTGCCCGCAGTCTCCGACGGATCAGTTGAATCCGACCATAGCGGTAGGCTCGACGCGCCATCCTTTGACCACCCCCACCTACAGTATTGACTTTTCACAAGGTGAAACGTCTCCTAGTGGCTGTAGATGCAACAAGGGTGGACAGTGCGATTGCTGCACTCAGCGCAAGCCTCCGGGTCGCCGTCGCTCCTCTGTCCACCATGATGCCTCCAGATCGGAGAGGCATCTCCACCCCCAGCATCATAACCATAACCACCTCCCAGAATCTTCCCATGCTGCCAAGGATCCTCTTGCCCCCCTGTCTTCTCACGTCCTTGCTCGCATCGCTGAACTTCGCCCTGTCCTCCCCCGCCCCACACGCAATGATGGTCCACTCCATGACCCCTCTTCCAGCATACCACACAGCCACAGTAGCCGCCACCACACGCACGAAAATATGTATTTCAGCCCATATGGCAGAGCCTATGAACATGCCCACACGCCAGATCACTTCGAATCCAAACCACGAACAGGGGACACACGTGCGTCCCCGGTACGTCATCAGCCACCTCCCCAGCAAAGTTCGCCAGCAGGCACACAATCTGGGTTTGATGCATGGCCAACCACTGCGTTTCCCTCGGCATGCACCTGTGGCGACTCCTGTCGTTGTCCGGGATGTAGCCAACACAGCACTGCGCCGATTCCACCCGGCGGCGCATATGTGTCATGCACAAACCCCACATCGTGTTCATTTTGCCTCGACTGCACCATTCTCTCTTTACCACCAAGTTCCGCGCCACCAAACAGTGATTCTACCTCGGACTCTCAAGCGCGGGAATTTGAAGAGTGGCTAAGACAAATGGCTGCATCCCCCGCTGCTGCCGCGGCGAATCCGGTGGGAATCCCGACCGGTTTAAGTCCCTATGATCTATCGATGAACACGATGGCTACATTCTCCGCTCCGAATCCTAATCCAGATCACCGTGCAAATTCCAATCCTGGCTCGAGTGCTAATCATGGACGCTCATCTCAGCACCCGTCTTCGTCGGACACACGTTGTCATGGCAGGTGCAATTGCCCGAATGGCTCGTGTTCCTGTCCGGCACAGTGCTGTGGGTGCTGCCGGAGATGTGAATGTGACCAACAATGCAGTGGCCATTCCGGGTCCGGTTCCGGGACGAGAACGACGTATGCTGTTTCAGGGGAACGCAACACGTGCTGTAACCCCATGAGACCCTCAGACCCGTCCCCTACGACCGCGACTGCATCCAGACGCACTGGATCTTTCCGCGTACCAGATTACATGACGATGACAACCGTCCGGGACGGTTTAACGGCGAGTGTCGTAAACCGATTGAGTCCGGGGATAGGAACAGGCACGCCAGCAACGTCGTTTTACTCCGAGGCGCCGAACTACTTGTCCCTTGGGGAGACGCCAAGTCGTTCATCGTCCTCTTCTTCCTTGTCAAGTCGGATGTCCGGTCGGTCGCCCATCGGTACGGTACGAGACATTTCTTCCGTTCTATCTTTAGACTTGTCTCGCAATGATAATGCTCATGTGTTCATGTCTTCCAGAATACGTCTGGGGCCTTTCATGCACACGGTACGTCAAGCGTGAGCTTGGGTCCTGGGAACCGATCGCCCCAACCTCGTTCTTCGATCCCGACGGGCACAAGCGCTGCAGGGCCGTATGCGCAACCGCAGCCGATGCGTCCGTTGAGTTCGAGTGGGCAATATAGTGCATATCCAGGGTATAACTCGATGCAATTCCCGCCTCAGTGACAGAATGGACGGGCCACGACATGATTTTTTGACCCTTGTCAATTATTATTATTGCTTGTTCAGATGACATGCAACCTCTGTTTCTTGTCTTTCCTACTTTACTGTCTTTCTCTCAATAATGGGTGAGGAGGTGACGACCCCACCTTGTTTTCCATTTTGATGTTATCATTTTGTGTTCCTATGTGACGTGTGCTTTTGGGGCGACAGAAGTGTATATTCAGAATGATCTGCATGAATAGGCCCCATGATGACATTCGTAAAACCACGGGTGCAGTTGATAGCTGCATTCTCCGTGTGACATTTCCAGCCATCCCGACGCGGCGTCGACGTTCAAATTTCATCCGATGGCGTGTGGAAAGAAAACTCGTTTATTCAATGGATCGCGCTTGTGCACAGGTTCTGTCATGTGACGTGGAGCTGCAAAAAATAGATGTGATCGATCTCTGTTCCGAATGGCAATTCGGAACGACGTCATTCATATCGACCCAACCTGGCTGCCTTTTGTTCAGCGGACCATGTCGTATCGGCCGGTGCAGAAGATTTTGTTCTGCCACTGAAGATGGGGTCAAGAAACAGGTGAAGTAATGTAGCGACGGCACAACAAATTGAGGGTGGAGACAGGAAACTCGGGCCAAGGACGGCTGACGTTGAAGGTGACATGAAGAGCCAAAAAACCAGATGCTATGATGGAATCGGTGGATTTCAGCTCGAATCGCTAACTGGCGATCATCGAACGATGATATCTCCTCAATGAGTCCTGGGTGGCTGGGTTCGGTGTCACGAGAGGGCTTTCGGATGCAAGTTTCGCGTGAGGTAGATGTGGCATGCGTCGAGAGCTGAGGCTGTATGTCCTCGACCGAGCTATGAAAACGTCCACAGTCAACATTCGGAGTAACAGCAAAATTGGAATGCACTCACCAGCAGCGAGTATTATCGAAAAGTATCTTTTAGTGGAATCGTTTTCAGTAAAAAATTGTGTTTCAGGCTGCAGGAGTCAATTTTCCGTTTACTTGCACAGCGGGGGCAAACGTCGAGCCTGGTCCCAGGAGAATCGAATAGATGCTATGTTACGTGAAAGGACATCGTGCTGTAGCAGTCCTAAAGACTGCAGTCGATACGGTATGAGGGTGCCAGTGAAAGGCCGCCACCAACGTATGTGTGTCACGAAATGTCGACAGTAGCCTGAGGTGGCGATACAGTGTGGCCACGGCCACTGACAGCTGGGTTCTTTCAGAATCTTCATGAGTCAGTGGAGCCTCTCTGGGCTAAACCATTCACAAAGTTTGGTCTATCAGAATGGGAACATGATCACGGTCAATTTAACCCCAAAAATCCCACTACATGAAATGATAGGATAGTGCGATTCAGTGAACGCGTGTCCTTGTTCAAGTTCAAGGTGTATTTGGAAAACATCTGATAAGATATAAATTATCTGCAGTGAAAGTACTTGAAAGCGGGTGTCAGTTGTGAAAAAGACCATAAAGTATGTATCCAAGAACGCTTCTAGAAAGACACGCAGCTGCCGATCCGATGAGTGAATCGTCATTATTATGTTCAAATGACAGATGGAAACAATGGGTTAGGTATAATTGACAAGTTCTGCACTCCGTTTCATAATCTGCTCCAATGGCCATCTCTCGCCATGGCCGTGTTTGAGATCAAGTATATCACCAAGCTCGTCGCATGCCTGGAGGACCGTGTCAATGTCATCCTTGGTGTGTGCTGCACTGACGCAGAATCGCACTCGAGAAGTAACGAGTGGGGTTGCGGGGTATGCGACGACGACGACAACAATTGGCGTTTGCCGAGTTCGCATCATACGGGCGAACGTGGCCATCTTGCCGGGATTGTAGATAAGCAGCGGAACGATGGGGGAAAATGGGTGACCGTAAATGATGAATCCAAGTTTCTTGAGGCCAGCATGAAGATACCGCGAGTTAAAAGCCAGACGGCGGATGCACATGCGAGCCTCGGATCCATCGGCAAGGGCAGGAGGAAGGGATATCCAGGAGGGGATCGCCGAAGCAGGTGCCATACCTGGGTGGACATCATCTTCAACCGCCCTGAGCGTGGAGACAGAACTTGACGGTGACAATGTCAGAGCGGCCTTCGAAGGAAGGGGTGGTGGAGAGACGCCCATGATACTGGCCATGCTGGAAATGATCTGGGTAAGAACCGGTGGTGACGTTGCCTCCGCGTACATGCCGGAATATCCCCGCACACGAAGAGCATCGATGAGAGGTTTTGGACCGGCAATGTATCCTCCAGCAGCACCAAAAGATTTCGTAAACGTTCCCATAAGAATATCAACAGAACGAGGAGGAATATTAAAGTAATCGCAGACACCGCGACCATGAGGGCCGAGGGCACCAATCGAGTGAGCTTCATCGACAAACAAGTAGAACTGGATGATCGAATCAGCCAATGTCAACCTAGCGCGGCAAGCAAATATTTTACCTTGTACTTCTTTTTGAGCTCGATAATCCGAGGCAGGTTCACCAAACTACCTTCCATGCTGTAAAGACCTTCGACAATAAGCAAGATCTTCTTCCACGGACGATGGGTCTTGGGCTGGCCTTGACTGATCACTTCCCGAAGTAGCGATTCGAGGCTTTGCATGTCGTTGTGCTTGAACATCCGAACTTGTGCACCGCTTGTTCTGACACCGAAGCGGATGGACGCGTGGTTGAGTTCGTCAGAAATGACGAGTGATCCCTTGCCCACTAGAGCAGGAATAAACGTGGAGTTGGTTGCGAATCCCATCGAACTAATCAATGAATCCTCCGTTCCAACGAAACGTGCAACAAGAGCCTCGGCGATGAGATGGAGCTCGTTCGAACCACCTTCCAGACGGGCCCCACAGGCGGAAACACCATAACGTTTGATCGATTCCTCCACTGCATCCGCGCAACCGCCGCGCGCCTGCGCGAAACCGAGATAATTATACGAAGAAATGTTGAGGGCACGGGTTTTGGTGCCAGGGTATATCTGAGTGTAATTGCAGTCCTCGGAGTATCGGTCGTAGACGAGGATGGTACGTCCAGCAACGCCGGTGACAGGATGGGAGAAGCAATCGTCCATGCGACGCTTAAGCCGGCGGGTGTAGAACGAGTCGAAATCCGAATTGAGAGGAGCATAACCCTATTGCATTCTTGTCAGAAAGACGGGAAAGCAGGGAGACGGGATGCACATACATCGTAAGGCATTAGATGCGTGAAGTATTGCTTGGCGAAACGTTTCCCGAAAAAATCGCGGAGGTGACCAAAAACGATGAGCATGAGGTAGCTGATGTATGTGGTTATCAGGATGTAATACGGTGGCTCTTCTATCTCGTGTTCAGTGACAGGTTTGTCGGGATTGTGTTGGGAGGTGCAGCGATAACTCTCGTTCGCGCAGTGGCCAAATTCTGTATGAACGGTGGTAAAAACTTGTTCAGAAGTGGGAGGGGTGCGGGGATAGGCGAGGCCGGCGGTGTTGTCGTCCGATTCGTGAAGAACGGTGTCCTCGGAAGAGCTAGTAATGGAGGATGAGGTGGAGAGAGCGGGGGTGGAGGCGGGGGAGATATCGAGTCCGCGAGCACGGGAGTCTGCTTGGTGCACTGCAGAGAGGTAGGAGGCAGCGGTGGTCATGGAGGGGAGCTGTCCGAGGGACTTTTTCTTCTTGAAGACGGACGGGGATGGACCAAGTGCGATTGGGGAAGGCATCTTGCGTTCGGCTCCGCCGCTGGCCTCGACAACGGCGACGAACAAGTTACGGTACAAATTCACCTCGCTAGTGTCACCCCAGCATTATAAAACGTCAGATTACCTCAGCAGTCACCTCCTCTAAAAACTTTTCTGGCAAAAACATACCCTTGTTTGGTAGTCGTGTTCTCAGCCCACTGCAATACACCCTCGAGTAAGACTTTATCACATTACAAGAGCCAATGAGACTTGAATGCATAAATCATGAAGATCAACAACAACTCCAGCTAATGCTGTTCCTCATTCATGCTTCTCTGACTTGTGTGACAATGTCAGAAGAATCCCGAAATTGTGCCAAATGCTTCTAATGCACTGGCATTTCTGGACCCAAAAGTGGTTCATATTTGTAGTGTTTCTGTTGCCAAGCTCCTGTCAGTTTTCCACAAATTTTAGCAGTACCCCTAGTGTGGTGGAAAACCATGTAAGGAGTACCAGTCTGGGTACACCCTGTCGTTTGTAATGCCCTTAATCGACTGCCGAGTTGACGTCAACGCAGACAGATCACGTGACTCGAACCTAATGAGACGCGTCGCGTGGAACCAACCTGTGTTCTTTTCTTTCTTTTCCACAATTGAAGACTCCATCCTCAAAGGGCTTATCCATGGAATCCAGGTATGCACGAAACAGCTCTGATATCTATATGCTCACCCTCCACAAGGCGTAAACAGCTCCTTGAAGATCGAAACATTTATCCAGAGTTCTACAAGCCCGGCCAGAATCCATCTGGCTCACAGCCAGCTTCTGGTGTCGTGGTGAGTGACTTGGTTCACATATCTTGGGCACGTCCCTCAGCTCGACAAGTCTATATCTTCTTCCAGCTCCGGGTCTTCTGAGTTCCAGTCCGTGCAATCGGTCGTGGAGAATGGCAATCGGTCCCGTCCATTTGCCATTTCTTCTGACGAAGAAGACGATACGTAAGTATCCTACCCAATACTCTTTGTTCACGCCGTTGACGTGACCAGGCCTCCACAAAAGTCCATTCAACCTACCGTTGGCACTGGAGCTGGCACCAAGAGCCAAATACTTGCCGCTCTCGACCGTTCCATACCCACGGTACCCCCGCAACGTACAACTGTGCCAGCTCCCATCGAGCTTCCCTCCAAAACGCCAGTTCCCAGCAATTTACCTGCCCCAACGTGGGAGACTTTCGATCAGCCTAACCAACATGACCTTTATGATCCCCGGATGTCTGCTGCTGAAGCCGAGAAGGCACTGCGCGCGCTGGTCGAGGATAGCGTAAACAGCACCGAAGAAACGGAAATTGACATGACTGAAGCAATCGTACCCGGATTTATAGACGGTATCGTGTTGTTGCCTCATCAGGTCATCGGTCGGAGCTGGATGCGCGAGCGTGAGACTGGCAAGACGACTGGAGGAATACTGGCTGATGACATGGGGTGAGTATGCGTGCCCTACGGTTGATCACATCTGACGAGAAGCAGTCTCGGAAAAACTATCCAAACCCTCGCTCGGATCGTTGATGGCCGTGCCAAGAAATCGGACAAGCTGGATGGGTGGGCTGCCAGTACTCTGTAAGGCCGTGATCGGGTGTTTGGTGTAAAGACGCTGTTTGTCTCATCCCTTTGTAGGGTCGTTTGTCCCGTCTCTCTCGTCTCGCAGTGGGCTTCTGAGATCTCACGTGTGGCAGTTGGACTCCGAGTTATAGAGCATCACGGCCAAAATCGTACAACTGATCCTCTGAAATTACAACAAGCGCACGTTGTTGTGACGTCCTACTCGATTGTAGCATCGGAATATGCATCATTTGCCCCCGAGGCCCAGGACAGCACCAAATCTAAGAAGTCGAAGTCAAAAGCCAAAACAGCTGCCTCTGACTCGGATGTGGATTCCTCGGAAGAATTGAACAGAAAGTTCTCCAGCAAGAAAAGGACAGGGAAGTCGAAAGATGCTTTGTTCCAAGTGAAATGGTTCCGTATCGTGCTCGGTATGTGATGCTAATTTGGTCCGGCCTGATCTTATCATTAATAAACGTATTTCAAAATAGACGAAGCTCATAACATCAAGAACCGAAGCACAAAGAGTGCCATCGCGTGTTGCGCATTGGAAAGTAAATTCAGATGGTGTCTCACTGGGACCCCAATGTGGGTATTCATGGTTCTCTGGACTGGCATTTCGTGTAACCATGATCGTTAGGCAAAACAGCGTTGAAGAGCTTTATTCATTGATCAAGTTCCTACGGATCCGACCTCTTAATGACTGGAATACATTCAATGAACAGATTGCAAAACCTGTGAAAGGTGGAAGACCTGTTCGTGCATTGAAGCGTTTACAGGTGCGTCCACTCTCTACCTTTTGTTTACCCTTGATTAAATGTTGATGCAACTTAGGTCGTCCTGAAATCAGTCATGCTTCGGCGTACCAAGAATCAGATCTTGAATGGCAAGCCACTCCTTCAGCTTCCTGAACGTATCCTTGAGCTGGTCGAATGTTCTTTCAATACGTCTGAAAAGGAGTTCTATCGGTTGCTTGAAACCAGAATGACATCAGAGGTTAATAAGCTTGTCCAATCAGAGCGCGTCAATTACACGCATGTATTGGTTTTATTGCTTCGGCTTCGCCAAGGTGCACATTCCGTGCGATTTGGGTAACGGACGAGACTGCTCACCTACATTTATTATTAGCTTGCAATCACCCCTCCCTTGTTTCCAAGGACTATCGCGTCGACAAAGATGCCGCTGAGCCCAAGGCTACTCAAGATGGCGAAGATGATACAGAAGATCTTGCCACTATCTTCGGACAGTTGGGTATGTCGGGCGAGAAGAAGTGTGAACTCTGCCAGACCGCGTTTGTCATTTTTCTTGGTCTCATCGACCCTTCCTTATTTCACCCTCAGCTTACCTGTGGGAGACGATACCATATACTGCAAGGAATGCCAACCCCTTGTCAAGGCTACCAAACCTACATCGAATTTGGATCTACCTCCTGAGTCGGCCAAGATCAAAAAAATCTTGGATATCCTAAAGATGATTGATGAGCGCTCTGACGATGTGGAAAAGACGATTATCTTTTCGCAATTTACAAGCATGCTGGATTTGATCGAACCATTTCTGGACGCACACGGCATCAAGCATGTTCGATGTATGTCTGACCGCAAGTTTCCCTGGCGTTCCTTTGTTACGAATGCTAACAGCTCGACGTTACAGATGACGGTTCGATGGCCAAGGACAAACGTGAAGCCAGTCTGGAGAAGATCCGAAACAGCAAGACTACGCGCTGTATATTAATCTCATTCAAGGCCGGAAGCACTGGTAAGTTGGGTGAACGCTTACTATGATACTTCATACCTTCCTGCTCTTTTCGGGATCTATGCTGCATTTCTATCCCGGACGAGATGTTCATTTCGGCCACAGCAATCACCCCGGATGCTTGCGTCTGGGATGATGGCGCATGGTGAACCCTAGTGTTCCTGCGAAGTTGCATTCAGCATTTTCGCAGAAACTTTTGCCCCTGAATCCTTCGTTTTCGTCCACCCTTTGAGCTAGCCACTGATTGAGATTCGATCGAAACTCTCCCTCCGCTACCACTTTCATCGCGTCACTACAATACACCCTTGCCATCATTCACTTTCTGGCTATGATGGGTGAAATTTATCGTCGTAGGCCTTAACTTGACAGCGTGCAACAACGTGATTCTCGTTGATATGTGGTGGAACCCTGCCCTTGAAGTGCGTTGTTTTTCCAGTCAACCTCCAGTCATCTATACTGACTGGTTTTTTTTTCTAATCCCATTCTCTTTTCCTTAATTCCTCCTGCTCACTTCCTCGCTGCGGAACTCGTAAATTCTATGGTTCTTACTGCTATGCCGTCGGGACAACAGGACCAAGCGTATGATCGTGCACATCGATTCGGACAAACGCGGGACGTCAATATCTACAAACTCATGATACCTGATACAGTGGAGACTCGGATCTTACAGGTAAGCACGCGACTCACCCCCGCCTTTTTCTCCGTTCGTGCGCATTGGATGTGTTGCAAACGTTAATTTGATTTTACCACCTCCTATCCCTTTTCCACACTTGGTCGTGATTATCCAAGAGACTGATGTTGGTTCTTGCTTTCCCCTTCCCACGCAGCTTCAAGATGCTAAACGGGCACTCGCCCAGGCGGCATTGAGTGGTGACAAGATCAAGAATATGAAACTCGGCCTCGACGATTTGTTGGCGCTATTCGGTGGAAGTGGACGATACGATGACGACGACGACGACTAAGGGGGAATGGTGGGCAGGGTTTTTTTTCCTTGCAATTGATGTATGCATCTCTTGGGATACGATAGTGACGGAATGGGTTACATGACCGACACGCATAAGAAAGTGTGTTGAATTGTGTGCATCTTGGAAGTAAATTCGATGAATACCTACCAATTCAGAGGGAAATTTCGAAAGATTGGAAAGACAAGAAGACAATGAGCGGTAAAGTCAGCATTCCTAGACCCTGTCATCGCCGACCGCCCAGCTTGGTCACGTGCCGACGTACGATAGTTCAATAGGTTGTTTCTGCTGGAACAGCGCATGCTTTCGAACATGATGGTTTGTTCTGGTAAGATCTTTGTTGATTTTGGGGGGTTGGACATAATCTTGCTTTTCCAGATGGGGCACTGCCACTCGTTGTCTACGTTGCTGTTGCGGACGATGTCGAACTTGACCCCTTTCCAGTGTCATACCTTGTTACGACAGGATTTAAGGTCGTGGGGCGTGCCTGTACGTATGCACGTCCAAGTACTGGTGCTTTCATCGAACGTTTTCTGTTCGTGATAAAGCAACAATTGACATCCAAGTCGTTAATGGAGTCCAGATGTTCGCCACTGATGGATGCGATTGGTCTGTAGACGCACTCCAAGTCCACTCAGGCGTTTGTGCTTGTCCCTGTTCAGTGAACATCTTTCGTCATTCTCGGTGAGATCGCTTGTTTAACTTACCACATGTACATTAGATTTGCTGAAACTTTATTCACTTTGTCTCTGCGTATCAGATGTCTTGCTCTTCCTATGGAGCCTTTAACGATCTAGCATACCAGGGGTCCAGGGGGGTGCCTGTAGGGCTTGCGTGCATTTCATAATCCAGTTATGGAATGTGGCGTGAATCACTCAGGGGCCCGGGGAATCAGAGTGGTACCAATGATCGATGATCATCCTGAGAATATGAATGCCCATGATCAGATGCACCGGGCTACAATCAAGGATGCAACATGGAAATGAAGAGCATGCGACGCGTCGTGTACATGCGACCGAAGAACATTACGATTAAAATAAGTATATTTACACTCGGGAGGTGTGGTGACTTGGCTGGAAGCAAATTCAGATTTCTTGTGGAAAGTACAGTGACTTCAATGGATTACTTTCACTTCAGAGTGCCAGCCTTGAAGCTTCAGTCTCAATCATGCCAGCATTGCCTTCCCACTTGAACCCGTGTTCCATCATTACAGCATTCACAAGTAAGATACGGGTGTGATAGAGTCCAACTTGAAGATAACGGCGAAAAAAAGATGGAATGTGTTTACG
>JBBPTO010000310.1:0-35325 GCA_038094155.1 Pulveroboletus cf. aberrans | reverse complement strand
GTCTCCAAGCGTTCAAGCACGCAAAAAGCCTTGCGCTGCGCGGGTTCGTGTTCCACACGACGAGAGATATGTATAACTTCCTGGGCGAGTTCACAAAACTGGAGGCGCTCACGCTCGACGGGGTACACTGTACCAAGAAAAACACCCCGACGTGGCTCTTCGATTCCGCCGTGGATGGGGAGAGAGCTATCAAATTGCCTCCACGGAAAATGAAAGAAGTGGGATTTCGAGGAGTACCTATGGAGCCAGTTCTAGAGTGGATCATAGCGGGTTCTGAACACCACAGGAAGAAAGGGCAGCTAGGACCCAAGATCAAAAGTGTTAGAATGGGAGGCGTGGGCGTGGCGGAGGCCAACGTTGTTGGGAGGTTTTTGAGAGGAGTGGGGGACAGTCTGAGAAAGGTGTATATTGGATTTGAAACCGATTTCGTGGAGAGAGGGGGTGAGTGTCGGATATCAATGATCTCAGCGTGTTGACTGATCGTGGACGGGATACAGATGCCCTGGTAAGGGAGATGGAGCTTGCCGAAAATCCGAACTTGGAAGAGTTCCACATCTTTGGACTCGTCATTCCATCGCCACCTCCAGCGGACCCATTCGACGAACCGACGCCGCCGCAACGAGCGCTCGAGGCACTCACGTCGCTCCTTTCGCAGATCCGGTCGCGAATGCGCGTGCTGTCGGTGGCATTGTACCCTGCAGATTTGCGTGCAATGTCCGCGATCGATTTTGACGGACTGACCAAGGTGTTTGAGAAACGTGTCTGGTCCTATCTGGACGAGGTGCGGGTGGTCATCTCGAATAAGGGTGAATACGGGCTTGGAATGGTCGTCAAGGAGCGTTTAGGAGTGTTGAATGAGCGGGGCGTGTTGAAAGTCAACGTCGGTTTTGATGAACGTGAAGTCCTGTAATAGAATTTAGAAAGTACTAAATTCAAAGACCGTGTGTTCCCACGCTGGTCCTGTTCATCCTTTGTCGCAACCATGGCAGACGCAGGTAAAGATATGCATGGCTAGCTCTGAGATCCCCCATTGTTGACAAAATGAATCCAAGGATTCTTCAAGGGCACTTCTGCCGACCAAGACCGGCGTTTTTCTGACAAGGAACTCAAGTTGCTCAAGACAATGAAGTTTCCTCCGGAGTTCGATAAAAAAGTGAGTCGTTTGCATCCTTGTACGCCAACAGGGTGTTCAACTTCTTTATGTTACTCCCAGGTGGACATGAAAAAAGTAAATTTACAGGTCATCAAACCATGGATTGCTAAAAAGGTTACCGAACTGGTCGGTTTCGAAGACGAGGTCGTCGTTGAGTATGCCATGGGCCTGCTGGAAGATCCGAATCATACCGTAAGCACTTCGTGCCCTTCAGTCCGTCTTACATGAAATTCAATCGCGCATGCGTCCAGACCCCCGACCCCAAAAAGATGCAAATTAATCTGACTGGCTTCCTTACGTCTTCTACCCCAGCCTTCATGACTGCACTCTGGAGCCTGTTGCTCGAGGCACAGGATTCACCCGCCGGTGTCCCAAAGACGTTTGTGGAGGAAAAGAAGGAAGAAATGCGCAAGGCAAGGGCAAATGACCAACGCGCATTTGGTGAGAGAGACCGTAGGGCTAGGTTGGACGAAATCCGTGAAAACGAAAGGGATGATCGTGGCGGAAGGGGACGTGGCAGAGGCAGGGGGCGTGGTCGCGGCGGGTTCGAGGGTGGTGGTGGCAGAGGAAGAGACAGTGGTTGGGGTGGGCGTGGTGGTGGGGTAGGTGTCGTCCGAGGTTCAGGAATTCCAGTCCACTAAGTTACATTTTCCTCAGCGTCAGGGTCGTCGGTTTTCTTCGCGTTCTCCACCACCACAACGCCGCCGTTCTCCGTCCGGTTCACCTTTTGATGCACGCAGCTCTCGTTCACCACCACCACCACCCTCGCTACCACCTTCCCACCGTCGTTCTCGCACTCCCGCTGGCAGGCGCCCATCGCGCACGCCCCCCAGATATAATTCGCCCCTGGGCCGCCGCTCTCGATCCCGCTCTCCCCCTCCTCAACGTTCACGTCGTCGTTTCAGCCTTTCGCCCACCCTTCATAGACGCCGCCGATCTCATTCCATGACCTCTTCCAGAGGGGGTTCTCGGTCTCGATCTCCACCACCTGCTAGAAGGCGAAGACGCTCCCCATCTCACTCTCGCTCTCCCCCAAGAAGATACGGTGCTGGGCAAGACAGACGCCGTGACAGTCGTAGTCCTCCCCCGCGCAGGCGCCGATTTTCACGGTCCCCAACACCGCCCTCGAGTCGCTCACCATCACCTCCGCCCCGGTATGGACGTCGTCGGAGCCCCAGCCCCAGAGGCGGACGCAAGGGCGGGCGTAATAGCACTTCTCGTTCGCGTACCCCACCACGTCACCAAAACTCTCGGGAACGTGATCGAGGAGAAGTTCGTCGTGCTAGGCGAACTCGTTCCCCTGATGCAATGAATGTCGACAAGTCAGAGACCCGCTCTAGGACGCTGGATTCGGACCTCCCTCAAAATTCCCGGGGTGAACTGAAAATCAAAGGTCAAGCTAATGCCCATAAGTCGAAATGGGATGACGAAATGCAGGTTGGTGATCCCATCATTTTTCTTGTTCGACTGCTGAGTTACGTCTCTATGGAGTAGGGCAAGAGCGTCGAAGATGACGACGTTGCTGCGAAACAAGAGTTAGAAAAACGTGAAAATGAATTGAAAGAGCGGGCTCTAAGGAATAAAGTGATCAGGACGAGGAAAGCTTCCATTGGAACCCTTGGTACTACGTCTGGTTGAGACACTTGCATATATTGTGGCCGGTATCATTTCGTATTCTCAAACTTGTCATATCCCACTGATCGTTATGTGTCACCTTGCTTCTCGAGGTACCAGGACCAGCTGAAAGAAAGAGCTCTTCTCTCCTGGCTGGCAAGTACTCTTGATGTGTCCACTTTCTTCTCTTGTTGTTGTTTACTAGCTATTCCAGTGATTTTACCCCACCCTACCAGTGCCTGTTGAATAGTGCCCTCTGAATAATAATATTCTGTGACTATTGGCATACTCTGAGATTGTTAGGATGGATCTGAGATCTGATGTTGCTTTACTACCAGAACCTCAAGCAGAGCCTTAGGCTTGTCTGATCTTTGCCTTTGCAGGCACTGCATGAGATCTATATAATCTTTATAACAGGAAAATCAGGCCAAGGGTGTGCTATCCTCAAATGATCCATTTCGGTGAAGTTCAATAATAAGGATGCTGACCACCTGTGGCGGAATTTGGTTGCTTTGTGACACATCCAACATATTCTGTACTGCTCTCAGGTCAGTGCTGTATATACAGGAGATCTTGTCACACAGATGTATACATGGATGTATGTATGATCAGAATATAATTTCTTTTGCATCTTCTGGGTTATCATAAAAGAAGAACATGTGTAGTTGTTTAGCAGAATGAACTGACACCTGAGCCTGGATATTCCCAAAATTTAGGGTCTCATGTTCTCCAACAAGCCAGTATCTAAGTACTTATATACATTTTCATTGCTTGATGCAAGAAGTGGACAAGTACATCATAGACTCAAATCATATCAGATTCTGATATAAAAGTTGTGCCAACAGGATCCAGACTGATTAGGAATCCAGCATGCTGAATTAACGCTGGGCATCAGCATCAGCAGAGCAACCTATTTAGAGCCCCCGTTTCTATGTGAACTCAACCCTCTGCGGATGTTACGTTGACGCGTGAGTGGGTGGGATGCTTTTCGAGCAAGATCCAAATCGGGGCTTATCAAGACGTAGGGAATGTCGACATGTGCCAGTGTGCCCCGTTGGATCGTCCCATGTTGATTTTTCTCCCCTCTTTGGGGCAAAGACGATGTCGGTGCTGGATGCGCATGATCCAGCAATAAAGAGGCCATCAGCAGTTGAACTCGAGGCGTTCAAGTGTGTTCCCGAGGTCTTCTAGATCTGGATCTTCCCTCGTCGGTTTCTCGCCTCCTGCAGGCGCTCCGACGATTGATACGCGTGTGTTCGTTTTCCCCCGCCAGCGCTTGACTCGGCGATACAACAACACCTCAATTTCGTCCACGCTCCGGCAGTCGTTTAACGCGAGCCGAAATTTCGAGTACCACGGCCGACGTGCGCTGGACGTCGTGGACGACGATCACGACAGTTCAACGTCAGCTTTTCCCCACGGAAGGCGTCTAGAATCGAGATCGACGCACCACTGAAACGCGATGATGGAGCGCACGTGCGCTTGTACCGTCTTGAGCGCGGCCACGCCTGGGAGAAGCTTGCACAGCGTGAGATACTCCAGAGCCATGTGCACGGGATCCCTGATCGCCTCGCCGGCGAACAAGCTGTCACGCAAACGTTTCGTGACGTCAACGAAGAGACGAACCCACCAGCAAAAAGAAAACACACCAAGGATTTCCGAGCAACGTTTCCCCGACCATGACCCCGTCCGCCGATGTATATGACGCGTTGTCCAAGACGTCCGAAAACGTCCGCACGTTGCCGTTGCTGACGACGGGAATCGCAAGCGTCTGTTTGAGCTCACGTACGGCGTCGAGATCGGCGGCGCCTTGTCGTCGTCGTTTGGCAGATACGTGGCGCGCGTGCAGAGTTACCCAGGATGCGCCCGCGTGCTCGAGCAGCCGGCCAAAGTCGGTCGTCTTGGCCGACGGACAGAGCCGGATCTTGGCAGACGACGAGACGATGAGCGAGCGAGCCATCGATGACACTGTCGGAAATTCGAGAGAAAGGGGAGGTCATAAGACAAACGGCGGTCTGAGATGATCGGATAACATCAAACGAACCTATCGATTCTACCAATGGCCAGTCCTTTTTCGTGAGCAGATACCCTCCAAAGTGACCCTCGCGCGCGTGTTCCTGAGGGCATCCCAGATTCAAGTCTGCGAGACGTGGCATGAATGACCCGGAGCCCATTTCGTCGAAGGTGATGCTATCGATGCGCACTGGCATGACGCACCTATCCCGTCACAATAAGGTTGAACGCGCCGAGCCGCGCTCACCACCATTTCTGGGTCGTTCCCGCAGAGTTGCACCACGACGGGGCACGAATAGGAATCCAATCCGGGATGCGTAGATTGAAGATCCCGGAGATGATAATCTAGGTAATCGCGGTCGTTGAGGATCCTGTGAGGATCGAGCATCTGAGTGTAGGTCAACGTCGCGCCATATCGCTGAGTGAGCAAGCGGAAGGGAGCATCGCTCTGGTTAACCATTGGGGCTGAAATAAAAGTCAAGTTGGGGACCATCGATGTAGTCAGTCATTCCGACGTGCGGACGACGCGGCACGCAGTCAGCCGCATCCTTGCACTCGTTTTGGCAATTCTGGTAGACAGATCCTGGTTCCCAATTGAAGAGCTTTAAAGATCCAGCGAATAAATTAGGGTACAGAAATTGATAGGGAAGTAGTACTAGAGAAACAACGCACGAACCTTTTGCATGAGAAAAGCAAGACTCGGAAATGGTATACATAACATCCCCAACCGAGCAACCGGGACGATCTAGCAATGCATGTCGTGGATATACGGATGGTGAGAAGAGAAAATTATATGTACGACCGGTTCAATAACTCCAGACGTCTATGCGTATGCAGTGGGCCAACGACAAATGGGACAGAAATGCAACAAGCGTGAAACAGAAAAAAGGCAAGTCCTCGTGGCGGTAGCCAAATACAAAGCACGTTACCCAACGGAGGAACCCTCATGCTTCCTTCGACCCCTTGTTCGTTGTTGTGCTTACTTCAGGATCCGACTCCCCACGCAACAATCCATTTCGTTTTGGTGGAGCACTTTCATATTGAGCGGATGTCGAGCGTTTCATGGCTTGTGGCCCGCCTTTATAATCACCATCTTGCGAGTTTCTCCGGGAAGGATCGGGCGAGGGCGACTGGCACCAACCAGGAGATGGACTTCGAGGAAGGTCCCCCAAAACTCTTCCTTCCTGTTCTCCAAGTGCATTCACCCCATGTCCATGAGGCCCCGACATGAACCCATGCCCTTCCTTAAAAATGTCACTCGCGATACTCGACACCAGTGGGAAGTATCCCGTATCCCCGCTGGGCTGGCTGACCGGAGGAAAATAGCCCTCAACATCGCCACGCGGTTGCTCATTCATCGCATGCACCGGCGCCCCGACCGCCGGATTCATCCATGGTGCATGTGACCAGAATGCGCCCGGAGTCATCGTGACCCCAGGCGTCAGCGCAACGCCAGGTGTTAGGGGCATCGGAAAGGTAGCCATGGGCATGGATACTGCTGGGGGCACGATTCCCGGTGATACCGGGACCATAATTCCAGGCGAAAGCGGAATGCCAGGTGAGAACATGTGAGGAACTGGCGTATATTGCATCTGGTGTTGTGAAGTGTTGGAGGTCGGTGGGTAGTATGGGAACTGAGGCACTGGCACTGTCGACTCCACCTTCGGAGGTTCTGCTTGTCCACCATTATTCAGTGAGGGAGACAAGCTTTGCTCCTCGGTCGCTTTGTTCTCACGTGTGTATCCGTTTTGTGTTGGAGTGGTCTGTGCTTGTGGGGGCAAAAATGTGAAGGGTGGCATGCTGGGAGTGATCGGTGGCAATCCATGAGGAGTGACAACGCCGTATGGTACGGGAGTCACATGGTGAGGGTACGCGCTGTAGCTCGGATGGCCAGGGTGATGCAGCGGACTATGAATGTGGCCAGGGTGATGTAGGGGACTACTCATCGGATGATGGAGTGGACTACCCATCGGATGTGGATGTACCGGACTGATGGGATACCCTGGATGATAAACGGGACTTTTGGGATGCGCATGCGGTGAAAAAACGACGCCGGGCGGAAGCGCGAAATTGGTGGGCGGTGGGGGAAGTGAGATTGGACCAGGATGACGAGAAGATGACTGCGTGGGTTTCTTGCCGTGTCCCTGAGGATTTGATGGAGGGACTGGGGGTTGTTGTTCTCCAGATGGCGTCAACAACTTCTTTCTTTCTTCCCCTTGTTTACTCTGAAGAAGTTTGTTAGCACGCCGCATCCCAAGCCCACCCAGCGATGCCGTGACGTGGTTCACAGTGCCATTGACTTTGCTTGGAGGAGAGTCTTTGCGTGGCTGAGGCTTTGGTGCATCAGTCACGTTAGGCGCATGCGACGAGTTGGTACTGAAAATGGACTGGGCTAACAGCGTCGTCTCGGAAGGCGTCCCCTCAGACGAGCTCCGCGGAAGTATTTGGTTGCTGGCCTGAGGTGGAGACGCTCGAGTGCTAATGAATGACGGCGGAGAAGGAATCTTTGAAGTCGATCCCAGGTGTGATCCGGACTTTGAGGCTGGTAGACTGAGAGACATTGCCACAGGGGGCAGAACAGGAAGCCTGGAAGTTTTCATCGCGGGCAGTGGAAGCGATGACGAGGGTGTTGGTGAATCATCCTCCGTAAACGGTGCACTCAGGTGAACAGTCGGCCTCTGAGATGACGTGCCCAGGCTTGAATTTTGCGAGGTCATAGAGAGATGTTGCGAAGTACTCGTACCAAACGTCCCCTTCTCCGGGCTAGCGCAAAGAGAGAGTTTCTCGGAGGTGTTGACACCGAAGGAAGGCTTTTCCGAAGTGGCAGAACCGAATGATGGTCTCGCAGAACTCGAAAAGCTTGTTCTTTGTGACTCCAAACCAAGGCTGAGTCCATCACTTAGTGCATCCCCCCTCGACGACGCCCCTCCCAGATTCGGCCTACGAGACGTGCACGAAGAGAAACTCGAAGCTTGAGAGGACCCGGCACTCAGACTCGGCTGGGGAGAACCGAAACTCGAACCAAGTGATGTGAGGGAGTCGGGAGTAAAATTGACGTCATTCAGATCCGTTACCAACGTCAAATCCTCTATTGCACCAAAGCTGTGCACAGAAGAGCCACTGGACGATACCTTGGCAGATATCGGGTGTGGTGATCCAGCGAGGGAGTGTGGTGAAACGGCAGATGAGGGAAGAATGGCCTGCGCGACTGATGCGCCCAATGAACTCGAACCCAACGCTTGGCTGTGTGACTGCAGCAGGGCAGTCGATGCATGCGACGAAGAGTAAGACAGGGTGTTCGGGGGCGTCAATGGAGGCGATTTGAACGATGTACTGCATGGTCGTACGAGTGCCTCCAACTGGACGGACGCTAAAGTCTCCGCCTCAAGACGAGAACGTTGAAGTAACTGCGCCTGACCCAGTGCATCAAGGTGGGAATGCGCTTGTGGTCTCCCATCATGAGCGTTGAGGACTTCAAATCGTGATAACGGTGACGCCAATTGGGGGAGCGAGTCGTATGGCGGCAGGAGCGAACCGGCTGTACCTTGTGACGAAATACCAGCGAGCGGAGAATTCTGAAACGACTGGGCAAATTTGTCGTAATGGACTTTCAAGGGTCTTCCATTGAACTCATACCTGACAAACATGACAGGTGGTAAGCAAGTGTTTACCATCAATAAGCGAGGAGAGAGAAGCAAGCATATTGTACAGCATGGACAATCGCGTTTGACTCAGTGCCAGACGGTTCGAGTGACGAGGATATAAAACACGGCGATCTTTCAACTTACCCATCAAACATTCTTCTCGCACGTTCTGCACCGTCTTCGGTCACAAGGGTTACAGTCCCGAAGCCCCGAGACCGGCCATCAGGACCAAGAGCCACGTCAGCGCGCGTCACAGCCCCCGCTGCACGAAAGAGGTCCTTTAAATCTTGCCATTGGATGTGGAAAGGCAACTTAGGGAACGCGTGAGTCGAAAGCAGAGGAGAGGAGACCAGCGATCGAGTATTTTCGGAGCAGTGAGGGAGGACGTACATTGCCAACAAAGAGGGTGCGCATTCCTGTCCCTCCGCTCAATAACTCACCGTTCCCTGGGAGAGTCATGGATAAGTCGTCTAGGCTGTTCAAGGCGTTCGAGACAGGGGGGTTGAGGGTTTGCTGGACAAGCGGTACACGGGAATTGGAAAAATTTGTACTGAGATCTGTGTCGAGGATAGCGCCTAGTCGGTCCGGGCGGACTTCCAGGACTCTGGTTTGCCAGCAGTATCCATTGAACGTGTCAATGGCACGACCCGCATCTTCGGCGGTCGCGAGGAGCACGGTGCCATAGCCACGTGAGCGATTGTCGGGACCCAGGGACACGTCTGCACGGAGGACGGTCCCAGCCCTGCGGAAGAGATCCTTGAGGTCCTGCCAGCGGACGCGGTATGGAAGCTAAAAGGATGGACGAGTTTGTTCCGCAGACGGGGGACGGGGAAAGAGGGACGTACATTTCCGACGAAGAGCTGGGAGCGGGTGTCACGGAGGGGTCTGTCGACAGACGTGTGGGTGGAGGTGGCCATCTTGATCACGGCCTCGATATCATCGTTGGTGGGGGTCGATCGCGTCGGCGGGGAGGGCGGCGGGGGCTGGGACAGAGGTGAGCGGACAGCCGGGGGGGAGAGAAGGAACGCACGGAGGTCAGGGGAGGCGGAGAGGACATGCCTTGGACGTGGAAGGAGGGAAGATGGAGCAGGTCGGTTCATGTACACGGACGCTCCACAGCGACAAAAACAGGGTGCACACCCCGCGCCACCTCTATCAGACGTCATTTGCCTCTTATGGGCTCGGTTACATAACACCCTCCCGCCCCCGACGCCGCAGTCCCTGGGCTGTTGGCAACCAGCTGTTCACTCAACTACTCCTGCAGCGGCGATAGGAAAAATGTATCATTTCCACAACCCATTTCTCGGCTTTGACCCACCCTACGTCAAAAGTGGGGCGAAGGGGGGCCAGATACTTCATATGCCCGATGTGACAGCATCTACCAGGGTTGGGGGTGTCGGACATGCCCAGCAGGGCTCAGACGAGTCTATCGATGATCACTTACATGCCCCATGAGGAAGCAAACGGCGACCGACTTTGAGATCATAATGCATGTCCATGTAAATCGCACCATCCTTGTAGACGGTAAGCACCGGATTCCGCAGGACCTCGTAAATTGGAAGCATGCCTCACCAACGACGGAAACGATATGAACCCCCAACATTAACACCCGCAATGCAATTCTATCTCTATCTCAATGATTGCGAGCAATCAACACAATAGTCTGATGAATGGTCGTAATCTATCTTTCAAATCTTTCCTATGAGGAGGTTCCTGATCATCTCCCGACCCGTGATGCGTGCTGTGTGGTATAATGTTGGGACATCGAGCGTGGACGTGAACGTGTCGGCGAAGCCAAAGGGCAACATGAGGGGTATCCAGCCTACAGTTCACATGAGAAAAGACCGCAACAAGTAGACACAAGTATAAAAACCTGCCTCGAGCATATTCCATTGCGAAGCAACCCTCGTGCATCTTGTACTGTTTCGCAGTTCCCCGGGGTAACACGTGAACGTCTCCCGGCCTGTATCTCTCCATCTCGAGAGCACCCGGCCTGAAAGCCCACTGCTCGCCAACGAGAATGTGAAAATAGTCATCCGCGGTATGCAGTCCAGTGTGTCCCTCGGTGCCGAGGGGCGTGCCGAAGATGATGAGGTATTCGGTAATGGACGCGTGAATGATATACATCGCTCCCATGGCACCTCCTGCGTTGTTAAACACCCATTCAGTGGAATTGGTATTGAGTGAAAACCGCTTGGACGGTTGCGGGAAAGTCGACGTAAGATTGCTAAGAATGTGTTGGATCATCCCTTCCGTGTTGTCCGGAAATGTGGCAACGGCATCTCGTGCAAGTTCATGCAGGAAGGGCGGATCTAGGACATACCACCGGTCCTGTGACGGACGGCCCACATGGTCTAGTTTCAGAAAATTCCATGAATAATCGACTCACCTTGATCGAATCTAACCAACCACACGCTACACAGAGAACACCGAAGAGCACAGCTCCCAGTGTCCACTTTCTAAACCTGTTTGTGGAGGGAGAGGTTTCAGTCGTCGACCGCGACTCAGCCATAAATACAGTTAAGCTAGTTGAAGGAACTAGCCAGGTCAAGTCGTGGAAAAACGGATACCTTTAAAAATGTCCTGAATGGTACGACTCGGCTAATGTCATGGCAGATTCGTCCTAGCAAGGGGTGCCGCCTCGGCACACCACTTTTTCTCGATTGGCGGAGTCTTCGGAGCGTGAAAATAGGCTGATTGGTAGACCAACTTTAACAACACGTGACTGTGTTCCTTGACTTGTGAATGGACCACGCAGGCCAGTTTGGTCACCAGTCAACATATCACCACCAAGGGTTACATGCCTGCTTCCAATCACCAATACAGTACACTATCTCATAATAGTCAACCCACAAGCCATGCATTATCATGTGAATACTCTTGTGGTGGTCGCAATTTTGTTCCACCTTCCCTATATCAATGGAGTCCGAACAGATATTCACTGGACACACTCCCAACAGTTAATCGACCTCCAATCCCCAGATATTCGACAGGATTCCGATCTTACGAGAAAAAGGAAATGAATAAGTACTAGAATACAATACATCCTACAGAGAAATAAGAGTAATAATCTCGACGAACACTTAAACTTCCTGGCTCTCCTTCTTGCCCTTCGACGTTTTACTGGGCAGCAACTCGGGGTTGATAAACGGTACAACACCACCTTGTGAGATGACCACATCACCAAGGAGTTTGTTCAACCTGAATACCTCGATGTCAGGTTCTTCAACAGAAAACCTGTCGAACTTACTCTTCGTCATTCCGGATAGCAAGTTGCAAATGCCGAGGCACGATACGTTGTTTCTTGTTGTCACGGGCAGCGTTGCCAGCCAGCTCGAGAATTTCGGCAGCAAGGTATTCGAGAACAGCAGCAAGATACACTTGTGGACAGATGAATTATTTCTCCCAAGGTAAATTACTGTATTCACTCACCAGGAGCACCATTCCCTATGCGTTGAGCGTAGTTACCCTTTTTCAACAGACGGTGCACACGACCAACAGGGAACTGAAGGCCAGCCTTGGCTGAACGAGATGTAGATTTGGTAGGTTCGCCGGAAGCCTTGCCGCCAGACTTTGCTTTGCCGCCTTTTCCAGACATCGTGATAGTGGTTCGGATAAGAGTCGGATGTGAGGCTGCTGAGGAGCGTAATAGAGCAGGACGAAACAACAAATATGTGGATATCGCACATACGTACGTTTTCCTTTATACTCACGAAGTCGAGTGGACGAAATAAGGTTTGCAGATCAACAAAGGCGTGACGCGTCTCAACGCGGGTGCCAAACACAACCACACGCGTCTCAGCAGATATATATCTTAGCGCGACCAATCAATTATGCTCCGTATATCGCCTGCGTTCAACCTAGTATTCGACTTTCTCATCTGACAACATCTCCGCCATGGTCGCTGCTCCCCCTTCTACTGCTTCCAAGGCCCCAGCCAAGACACCTGCATCGAGCAAGGCTACTAAGAAAGCTGCCAAGACATCTGGTGCCGCTGCAGCGGAGGGCGAAAAGAAGAAGAGACGCAAAGTCCGTAAGGAGACTTACTCTTCATACATTTACAAGGGTGTGTTGCTTGTTTCGAGTATTGGCGTTTTCTTATTCGCGCTCCAGTGTTGAAGCAAGTTCACCCCGACACCGGTATCTCAAATAAAGCGATGGCTATACTCAACTCCTTCGTGAATGATATTTTCGAGCGCATAGCTACGGAGGCATCCAGTAAGCCTGGTTGTGTCTGGATTTGTGCTTTACTCACCTGTCCACCAGAACTTGCTTCATACTCCAAGAAATCTACGATCGCATCACGGGAGATCCAAACCGCAGTGCGCCTCATTCTTCCTGGTGAACTTGCCAAACATGCAATCTCTGAGGGTACGAAGAGTGTTACAAAGGCAAGCTCATCCTATCTTCCAGCCGACTCCCGTCCTGATCATGCCGCAGTTCTCGACGTCTGCTGCCAAATAGATGAGGCGTCGGTCAGTTTTATACTTCGTGTGGGCTTCGCGGTTGTTGTATATTAGTTGTATGGCATACTTGTTCTCTTAATCGATTTTTCCTCGCTTTCCGCTCATTCCGTGCCATCCGTGGAGGACGTCAACCTGTACGACTTCCCGAATATTAGCGATCTGTAGATTGTGAAGAACTTCATCTCAGTTCGTATCAATTTACTGTCAACATGTGGTTGATAAATGACCCGATCTGTTCTCCACTGCAATTGGTACTGGATAAAGGCTGGCAAGTAGCAAATTCAACTCGTCATCGCGTCATCATTTATGTCGGAAGTTAAATGAAACGGTCCGAGTTGCAACGCACATAGTGCTGCGTTTTTCCCAACCAACGCAAAAAGGTCCTTGACATTTCCCCAGGCTACCTGCCAGCATCAGTGGTAGCTAGGAAATCAGGACAGATTGACTTGGCCACAAGATTACAATGGACAATGGAAAATGGTTTTAAAACATTTTGTCTCTGGCGTTATCCGGCGATGGTGGCCCCAGTTTACCTCAGATCTGGACCGCCTTCGCTAACGTACCTCTCGATCTGTCTGTCAGCGTTCGGCCGATGGTCCTGGTTTGGTCTTCCAACGGATTCCTGATACGTGATGACGGCGGCGCACTGTGTTGCGGATTCCAATCCTGGTCACTTGTTGGTAATTATCGTACGTGAGATGTCCACCTGGGCAGGAGTTTCAACTGAATACCTCCTTTGAAGGGGAAGCAGCGAGTTGACACGGTCCCTGACACACCGAACGACGTACAACGACGACTGTCCTTTACTTAGCAGCTTTCGGTCTGGCCTCAAGCTAGGCGTGGCCTCATCAGTCGAGTGACAGGATCCTGTCCCCATAGTATGGGGGTAAACTTATACTGCGGTGGCATGTTTGCCACTGCCAACTTTTCTTTCGGAAGATCGTAGGATCCCTCCACCGATTCTTGCGCCCAGCAAGGAAACCTCATGTTTCTATTTCTCACCGCTGACAAGTAACTGCTGGTTGAACACGGGAGTCGTTGATAACACGTATCCTAGACGAACGACAAACGATCCCACCGGCACCC
The DNA here is from genome assembly GCA_038094155.1 of Pulveroboletus cf. aberrans. Classification (NCBI taxonomy): domain Eukaryota; kingdom Fungi; phylum Basidiomycota; class Agaricomycetes; order Boletales; family Boletaceae; genus Pulveroboletus; species Pulveroboletus cf. aberrans. The sequence continues at coordinate 21,349 of JBBPTO010000310.1, read as the reverse complement.
GGTATTACTACTAGTAGTACCCCGTAAGCAGATGAAGTTAAAGATAGTCATTCTTTCTCATCCCTGGTACTACCGCAGTAGACAAGTGATGAGGGCCACGGGTCGTAGGAACGCCAACGTCGATCTGGAAATCGTTCGCAATTGCCCGATGTCACAAGACCCCTTAATCGTTGATCTCTTCTAATCACTGCCTATGATACCGATACCGGTTCCGTACCGAAAGTTGTCACGAGCCACTGACGTAGACCAAACCCTGCGACGTGACGACCCTCACCCTGGAATCTGGGTCACGACTAACTTTGGCGGCGTCAGTGGCGCAACAGGGCGTTGGCATGTTTTCCTCAGACTGTGTTGACCCTTGAATAGAGGCCGCAGCAGCACCCATTGAATTCATCTGGGGTCAGTAAACTTTATCCGCGAAAACGATCCACTAGACGTCCGAAGCTGCCACCACTTTCAACTGCATGTAAGTGTGTATCCATCGTGGGGAAGAGAAGATTGACTTCTTTAGTCAACGCCTCGTTAACGGCTTTCCCCGCGTTTCCGACCATGCTTTTTGGGGTGAGCAATATCCAACTCTCATCCAACGTCAGTCGGAAGGCGAAATTAATTACTGAAATGGGGCAGGCTGCCTCTGGCACCAGGTTTAGTCAGTAAAAGGTGGACCAAGCTCAAAGTTTTGCCTCGAGGCTGGATTTAATTACAAGTTTCGTAAGTCATTCCAGTTGGCATTAACCCTTCCACTGGCAGCCCCACAGTGTGGTTTGATCAGCCAGGGTGGCGAACAACACATCATTCCGAATCAATGTCATCAGGGAACCCAGTTACGCCACAAGGGAACGCTCATTTACGTGTATTCTTCTTCGGGACCCATACTTCGGTTGTCTCTCATCCGGATTCGACGCCGCCTTGTCCTGGTGCACTTACTCTTCAACCCGATTTAATGTTGACTTAGTAGAACGTCGACTGCACACGGCAGATCATTCATACGATATTCCAGGCCAAAAAAGTAAAATTTCCCGTCGTTGTCAGTTCTTACCCTCAGGCCTCACCCTCGCCCGAGTCGGAACAAATTCATCGTGAAACCTTTACGTTGCACACGGACACCTGCTGAAATCTCCACCTCTCCAATTTTTACGGGAGAAAAAAGCATTCTGAACTTGATCCGAATTCATTCGCACGTCAGAGGTCGGCGAGAGCCATTTTCACTCACCCAAATTCAGACCCTGGGGTACCGTACGACAGCGTTACGCACCTGAGTAAGTAGCCAGGGTCGACTGCGCGTTGCCGGATGACGTTTCTGCTGACTCGCTTAACATGGTACTATTCTCAAATTGCGGACATCAAGGTTAGCACAGATCGATGACCTTCACGAAGGATAGGATATGCTCACACACTGGACTAGGTAATGCCATGAGCCATTGTACAATTATCGGGAATTGACAAAATTGTATGTAAATGTGTGTTTAGAGCTGCATGATACCCGACCTCTGGTCGAGGTAACACCATGATGGGCGGCTGCAACTAAAGTGATAGGTCTACCAGAGAGAACGAAAGGGGGGTATGATCGATAATAGTGTCATGAATTAATCATAATTTTGAGAACCATACTCCCGTCCTCGTCTTTTCCACGAGCTAGAAGCTCAAAAGCGCGTGCTACCTCCTCAAGGTCCATGCGATGTGTTACCAACTTGCTGACGTTCTGCAGTTTTCCAGAAGCGAGGAGTGAGAGAGCATCAGCGTAAGTGTTGGCATAACGAAAGGACCCCTGGATGTCAACTTCTCGCAAGGCTGCCACTGAGAGTGGTAAGACAGCATTCCGAGTGCCCATTCCAACAAGCATAACTTTACCACCTGTGACAGCAGCCTGTTTGAGGTTACAATAAGCGCTCCATGCCAGTTTGTTTAAAAGTCTATCTGACATACATGTATTGACATCTGAATGCACAGCTCTGCGCCAGTACACTCGAACACGATGTCAAACCCGTCTGGAACTTGGAAAGACGCCAAAGCTTGTGCCACGTTTTCTACGGCGGTTCGGAGTTGTTCCTCGGACGTTTTTGGTTTGTGGGTAATGGACAAGCAATGTGTTTGGGAGGCGAATCCGTTGTCTTTGGCAAAGTCTAGCCGTTGCTGGTTGATATCGATGGCCATGACTTCAGAAGCCCCATATACTTTTGCGAGCGCACATGCGAGGATACCTATCGTGCCGACACCAAAAACAAGAATGCGCTGTCCTTTACGAAGGCCTGCGCGCCTGCTAGCATGTATCAAAACGGATAGAGGCTCCGCTAATGCAGCATCCTCGAAGCTGCAGTCATCGGGGAGACTAAACATGGTTGAGAAGACGTTAGAAAGGTGGAATGATACTACTCACGGGTGAAGGACGTGCGCGGGATGGTTCATGCGACATTGTAGCGTCCCGTCGAGATGGGGGAAAGTCTTGGCACTGCTAGCGAAGCGCATGCTCTTGCAAAGGTTGTAGCGTCCAGATTTGCAGTGATCGCAACGTTGGCACATGATGCCTGCCTCGATTGCAACACGTTGACCAGGCATGAGATTTTTTACGCCAGGACCAACGGAGACAATTACGCCCGCGGACTCGTGTCCGAGAACTAGTGGCGCTTGGATGGCGAAGTCGCCATTCCGGCCTTCCAGGTAGTAGTGTACTGGAAAGACCTGGAATGAGGAAGGATACTTGTAGTGGAGTAAACAACACGCACGGTCGCTTCCACACAATCCCGTTGCCCTAATAGCAACTTGGGCATGGTTGTACTGCGGCGGCCAGACGGGACGCTCTTCGAGACGAAGGTCTTTGGGGCCATATAAGACAGCAGCGCGCTGAGCATGTATTTGTGCAGGAGGCATTGAGAAGTGGATGTGGGGGCTGGATGGCGGAATGGTGCCATTCAGATAGTCTTATAAAGTTGGAAGAGTAAAAGATCTCGTGAAGAGGCTCCTCGTACGAAATATGGCTGCTCAAACGGGCCATCTTAGATTTGATCGGTCCGTAATCCGAACTGTAATCGGGCACAATATGTGTCACGCCGTCACACCCGGTTGCAACTTCTACCCCAAATTTGTTAAACCCCGTTTTGGATATGGCATCCGCCTCTTGACGGAATTTTCCGAGCCCAGTTCGTCGTATTTTCTGCCTTTCTATTATTGTTATTTTTTTTTGCCATGAAAGACTAATGGTTCAGCGGTTTTTTTTCTTCACAGGAACGCCGGGCCTTTCGCCGATCAGCGGGGTAGATCATGCGGGCCCCTGTCATGCCGGGAAGCAATCCTGCGATATGAATAAAAAGGACTCAGGCAGGCAGTCTACTACCTCATGAATCCCACACCAATCCTGCCATCCCCCAAGCTTTTCGATTTGTCCGGTCAAAATGTTCTCATTACCGGTGCTACCAGGGGTAACGTACCCATTTCTTCGTCTCCGTTTATGCAACGTGGCACTTTTTCTGATGGGTTCCTATCGCATTAATCAAGGCATAGGTGCAGCATGCGCCATAGCGCTAGCGCAAGCTGGTTCTTCCATTTGTCTTGTCCAGAGAGATCCTCCGTTGGGTAGTGAACCAAACATGGCGACCGCAGATGCCATACGCGCTCTCGGAGGGAACGCGAAGATCGTTCATTGTGACCTAGCTGACTTGGACGCAGTCCGAGGACTTTTCCCAAAAGCGCTGGAGATTATGGGTGGAGATATACATGTCCTCGTCAACTGTGCTGGCATACAACGGAGATCGCCGAGCATCAGCTTCCCAGAAACAGACTGGGATGATGTATGTTATCTCTCTGCAATCTCGCGTTCAATTTGCTCTTCCCGTCGCTCATGTGATCAAATCCGTGAACCGTCTTTTGACTAGTTCAGTTCTTAGGTTCTCAATGTAAACCTTAAATCGGTCTGGCTGCTCTCACAGGCAGCAGGGCGCCACATGGTCCCCCTACGCAGAGGGAAAATAATCAATTTTTGTTCCCTCCTAACTTTTCAAGGTGGTATCACAGTTCCTGCATACGCCTCCGCAAAAGGGGCACTCGGGCAACTGACCAAAGCCCTCAGCAACGAATGGAGTAAGCATAACGTCCAAGTTAATGGTATATGCCCGGGCTACATCACTACAGACATGTAAGCTATCTCCGATATATCTGGCATTTATATCTGGTTTTTACACGAGCCGCGATTTCTGTACTCCTGTGACACGCCTTTCCGCCGGCTGGCAGTTTGGCGAAATTGGGGTTCATGTTGTCAAACAGCTGGAAAATACCCTTATCAGTTGGCACGGCTTTAATTATCTGCTGAGTGGTCCCTTTCCTAGGAACGAGCGTCTCTTGGCAGACGAGATGCGGTATAGGGAGATCTCAGAGCGAATCCCAGCAGGGAGGTGGGGCGATCCTAAGGACTTTGCAGGACCCGTTGTGTTTCTCGCGAGCAGCGCGAGCCAGTACGTCTGTGGAGAGCTTTTGGTTGTGGACGGTGTGAGTTGCTTCATTTAGTCCGTCCTCGGCGATAAATTACAGTGATTGCGATTTTGCCACATCAGGGATGGATGGGTCGGTGATCCGATGATATTGAAATATCATAACGATGTTCTTCGCACAAAGAAAGACCGCCAACCCATGACCTGCCGATATTTGATGAATACTTAACAAGACTCCCGTGACGTTCTTCTTGACGTACACATTCTTATCTGTTCATGTTAGCCTGACCAGCAAAGGCGGTCAGTTGCGGTCATCAATATAAGGTGTATAAATGATGCGGATAAACATCTTACCTATAAATGGTCTAGTCAGAGTGAACTACAATGTATTATGATTAGTTTGACCACTGGTGACACACTTCTGGAACCACGACTTCCTAGTCGAGTCTTCAGTGTTATCACGCGTCGCGGGCCGCCCATAGACTTGCATTGCAGATTGCGCCGATACCACCCAAACTAAAGGCAACACCATTGTGGTGCACTAAAATTTAAGACAAGCATCGTGGTCCCGCAGCAGCATTTTTACTTGAATGACTACGCCGTCGGCTCGGGTGATTCAAATATGTAGTGCGTAAGGTGCACCTCGGTTCCCCAAGATGAACCGCGGACCTGCCTAGAGATGCAGATGCCAAAAGTTTGACACAAGATTTGTTACTTATATTTTAGACGCTCTGCCATTGCCTCGTTTAGAATTGAATTGGTCTTGATCGGGAAAAGTTAGTCATCGGTGTTTCTGAAGCTTTATCAGCGACGAGTCGACACGTTAAAGTCGAGAGTAGGAGGCGTTGTTGTCCGAATGGGGATTAAAAAAGTGGACAGAGAATACGGGTCACAAAGGCTTGCGGGTGATCGTGGGTCCCCATGAATCCTATACTGTGGAGTCCGCTTTTTCTGCGCTACAAGTGATGCCGGTGGGAATGAAGTGTTCAGAAGAGTGCACGAAATCCGACTAACGGCTTACCGTGTTCCGCGCTCCGCGCGAGGGTTCGAAGTTAGTACTAGTACGGTGTAAAGATAATTCCTCTCTGACGCACCATCTACGTTATGGCTCGGTTTCCTCCGCTTCAATCTGCTGGTAAGTACCATCCCTGGTAATCATGCGCGGTATGAAGTATGAAGGTTGGGTTAATTAGACCCATCAAATCGAGCAACGCTGAGATTGCCAGTCCAAGATCTTCGAAACCCGCGTGCCCATGGCGACGCGCCACCGAGTCACCACCTGAACTGCATGTGTCCTGCATTGATCGGCTCACTTACCTGGATGAGGGTGGCATGTGCATCATAGCCATTAGAGGGAAGGCAATCGGCAAGGGGCCGAACAAGTGTGTGCTGTTTGACCCGCGGGGATCTATGAGCTATACGGTCCTGGAAGCTATCTACAGGGTGAGTGTTGGCGCCCGCTATGATTGGCGGGCTGATTGCCCTCCAAATTTGTCGTAGGTTGCGTCCGAAACGTCCGAACAGTTCACGCTAGACTTCTTAAAGAAAGTGGGTTGATGACCGCCACCTTCGCGAATGCATGTAGAAGTTGTTGTTATATACATAGTGGTGGTCATGTATCTTCGAATCGAGAATTTTATACACCCGAATGCGATCACCGCACGGTGATTTGAAACATGCACACCTTGAAGCTTTACGATGGGCTTTATGGCAGGATAATAGCGTTGCGTAAGATACGATGTGTTTCGCAGTTGGTTCCATGACATTCAGCGTGAATATTCATTCTACCAGTGATTGATAGAATGATACACGCCACAGTGCGCAGCAGGGTCAAGGAGAATTCGAAGAGCCACCAACTCCAAGTTCAGCCAGAACCTACAATCTTGAATGCGACCCACATTTCTGTAACTAGACCGGCTAAAAACGAACTAGAAGTATGCCATGCAAGTCGCCGACTCGCCCCAAACGGATTGCAAGGTTACCCCGTGTTTTTGGGGATACTATGGCTGTATGGATGTGATCTTTATCTAGGGGACGGCGGCCAGCATGAATTCGGGAACTTCGGACCATTCACCGAGAGACTCTCGAATGCCGCTCCAAGTTGATCCGCGCTGCGGCACGATGTACGGCCTCGGGATGAGCCGGTCGACTAGGTATCATATGACAAACTATCAATTGCCAACTCCCATCCGCATCCGCGGAAGGTGAGAAGAATGTTCCAGGCCATGATTTTGCCGCGAGGAAATGATGTCTATTTTTGCAACAGTTCCTGAATCGAACCTTCCGAGTGGCTCCTAGTAGGCTTTCACTTTACCGCTGGCCACGACACCGACTCCGTTTCTGTGGGTGGTGCTTAAGGCGGCCCAGGATAAAACCGCTGGTTCAACCGCTGCTGTGCTAGCGACTTCGATTCTCGTAGTTTATGGACGAACCTATCAGCACAACTACTACGAATGGATCCGAGACCAACCCCAGCGCTGTGCTATACCCATACCACAGCACAAGAAATCGATGGAAATCGATGGAATACCGTGGGAGACAGAGGCGATGCTCACTAGACGGGTGGCCGAAGGTTCAGCAGGAACCTTGTTTGCAACCACCACAGGAGTCTCGTGATGTTACACAATGCAAAGTATATCAGAAAAACATGAATGTATAGATGTGAGTCATTTGGTCATCCTGTGTGCCTGGAGCAACACACAGGCAATGGGGCGCATGGTGGGGATGTGGGCAACTTGAATGAGCGATCAGGTAGCGCGGGCAACGCAGGCGCACGAGTGAGCAATGAGGATATCGTTGTATTGTGTGGTCGTGTTGTTACCAGGTTGGCGGGACATGTGCATGACGGCGGGGCCATGGACGATACGGGAGTAGGGGGGTGGAGTAACGAGGTCAGAGGTGCGAGCAACGAGGGCATTACCTTATCGCTTTATCGTCGTGTCGTCCTGGTGGTTGTTGTGTGGCTGGGCGTTCTTAGAGTGGTCGGTCCGGACATGCATCGAGAGGATGAGCCTGGGCGGCAATGTGTTGTCACGATGTGTGCGGTTACATCAATAATAACCTGTATACCTCCCAATCATGGGTTACTAGTGTGGTCACCAGACTAGGTGACTCGAACCCGTGGTAAGGTCGGAGTCACCGTGTCGCGTATATTTCTTACGTTCCCGAACTAAGCAAAATGTTTCCCAGAAGCAACCTACTGCGACGACGGACGTGTTTCAAGTGCCAATTCTCTGGGTCTTCCTGGTATGCCTCAATACCAATTGCCAATTGCTGCAATTCTCGCGGCCACAGGTGTTGGGAGCATCCTCGTCCTGTGTCTTACGAGGTCCCAGACAGCAAAAATCCAACTCCAAACCACCGGAGAACAGAATGAGCCCCTGCTGCGAGATCCTTTCGATGTGACGCGTCCAGAGGATCTTGTCGACGGTTATCCAATTCATGAAGCAGCTTTTTGGAACAAGGTCGGTACCATGGCATGGATCTCACATAGTAGTCTACCTTGCTTATTGTCGCTCCCGTACCACAGCTTCGCCTCTGGAAGTTGTTGATTTGCCTGCTCCTTGCGGCAGTTCTTGTCCTCCAGTCAATAAGCCTAGGATGGACCTTCTGCGTTGGAGAGGGTGACGGCAACCTGATATATGGGCTGCACGTCGCGTACGCTTTCTATCTTACCATGCTCGCTGGTCGTTCCGTCTATCAAAATGCAGTCGGTGCTCATTCAGAGTCCATTGTTCATCTCGCGGGATTGACTTTTGTGCCCACGATACTTCTTTTCACCTCTGCCATCTTGCCAACCTCTGGATCCGCTAGCCTGTCGGCGCCCCAGGGGTCCATATTACTCGGGATTTGGAAAATGGCTTTGGCCCTCTATTTCATCGTCACTGTCGTCGTTTTCGGGATTCCCCTGGGTCCCCGTCTGCACTACCCCTCCGAGACCTTATACTCTGACAAGATTATCAAAACATCAACGAATCGTGACGAGAACAACGTCAGCAATGTTGTAGGGGCTTCTATCTGGAGTCATCTACTGTTCAACTATACCACCAAGGTGGTCATGCTCGGCTATACATCTGAGTCTCTGGAGATTGGTGATTTACCCGTCGTTCCAGCCAACATGCGAGGTACTTACTTATACGCTGTTATGCGGCGTACCATACGCACGGTCAAATGGGGTCTTCGATGGTGGCGTCCCCAGGTAGGGTCTGGCTGGGAGCTCGCATATAGACTTTTCAGAGTCAACTTGTGGCCCATTATCGCTTTGATGCTGTTGGCTGCCGTCTCTGCAGTTCTGTTCTATGCACCGCCGTTGTTTTTGAGACAAGTCGTCGTGTATCTGGAGTCGGATCCCAACCGAGAGGATCGCAGCTGGGGTTGGTTCTATCTTGCAGGCATGGTGTTTTCAACCGCGTTCGTGGACATAAGTAAGACGCTTTCCCGAGCCTGCGATGCGCTGGTGATGACTAATGGCCATATCAGTCACGGGGCAACTTTGGTCTCTTGCTACCACCACCATCCAAGTCCGTCTCAGGATACAGCTGAACACAACTCTATTCGGCAAGACTCTCGTACGCAAGGACGTCGCGTCATCCTCAGGTGCTGCATATACGTCCAAGGATAGCGGCAAGGATAAAGGCAAGGATAATGAGAACAATGAAGACGACTTTTCAAGCAAGGCACAGATCATGACTCTTATGACGACAGATGTTGATCGCGTCAGTGACTTCTCGTGGCATATGTACACCCTTGTTGGTATGAATCGTTATCATCATGATTGTGCCCTTGCAGTGCAGCTAATCTAATCGCACAGACTCCCCAATCGAGATTGCTATCGGTACCTTGTTCCTTTATGATTTGCTTGGCTTGTCATGCTTCGTTGGGCTTGCTGTGATCTGCTTGTTTCTACCTTTGAACCACTATGGAGGCAAGGTTGTAGTGAATGCCCAGGAGAATCTAATGAAAACTCGTGACGAGCGTGTGGCTTTAATGAATGAGGTACGTAAGGTTACTCAAAACCGCACGTTTCGAGTCCACTGATGTGATCCCGGAAACTCAGATTTTGGGTGCGATCCGTATGCTCAAGGTGACAGTCTCGATTCGAAACACAATGTGTGAAACTGACATTCACTTTAGTTCATGGCATGGGAACGCAACTTCGAGAAGAAGGTTCTCAAGGTTCGAGAAAGAGAGCTCAAATATCAGAAACTGAGTTATATGGTTGAGCTGTTGTTTAATGTGTTGTGGTAAGACTCTTGACTCTTTTTCAAAATGAAATTTCATGTCTGTCGAAGGGATGGATCGCCAATTCTTGTTACTATCGTCTCATTCTGGCACTTTGCAGTTGTTCGTGGACAGACACTAACCCCCTCGATTGCATTTACTTCGGCAAGTTTCCTCATTTGATGGGCCCGACCATTGACTGATTACTATTGGTGTTAGATTCTGGGTAGGCATTCATGCGGTCTCTCTCTCCATATTTCTGATATTTCGTCAAGTCTTCAACGAGATGAAGTTTGCATTGAATGCCCTTCCAGAAACGTTCATCAACATGCTGCAGGTGAGATGAACTGATACCTCACCGTCCACTCAATCAAATGGCAATTTTTGCAGGGTTTTGTCTCTCTACGCCGCATTGAAAAGTATCTTCACGGTGTGGAAGTCAACCAAGTTCCACCCCTAGACATGCAGTCCCAGCAAATTACGCTCCAAAACGCGACAATTACTTGGCCACGGGACCGCATTCAGCAGAGCGGCAATGTCACGCCTTCTGCCGCGGGTACTCCTAGAGCTCAATTTGTATTGCTGGATCTCGCTTTGTCATTTCCAGAAGGCGAATTATCTTTGATATGTGGGAAACTTGGGAGTGGAAAGACGCTGTTGTTATTAGGTGCACCGTCACTTTGACAAGCCTGGCCTTTCAGTGACATTGACATGTGACTTCGTTTATTATTTTCAGCGCTTCTCGGCGAAGCCGACGTTCTAGCTGGCCAGGTTATATGCCCCAGGTCACCGCCTGATATTATTGCCGGCTTCTCAAAGACGAGAGCCTCCCCTGAAGACTGGGTAGTCAAAGGTGTCTGCGCGTACGTCCCCCAGGTATGTCATGGCCCCTTTAAACACGTAACTTGTACTATTGTATCCGTAGACCGCATGGCTTCGGAATGCCTCCATTAAAGGTGAACTTGTTGTATCCCCTGTTAGTCGAATGCAATGCTAATTTATCGTAAGACAACATCCTTTTCAACCTTCCCTATGATGAAGAACGGTACCAGAAAACAATCAAAGCATGTGCACTTGAGAGTGACTTTCTGATACTCGAAGACGGAGACGAGTCCGAAATCGGTGAACGTGGTGTAAGCTTTACCTGCACCGTCCAATACGCCATGCTGAGATAGACGTTCTTGAAGGTTAACCTATCCGGAGGTCAAAAAGCTCGAGGTAAGCGCGTTCTCGTGTCCCTCTATCCTCAACTTGTTGGGATTGATTCATTTCCTGCAGTTTCATTGGCTCGTGCCATATACTCGCGAGCATCCATCCTGCTTCTCGACGATGTTCTGTCTGCGGTTGATGCTCACACGGCCTACCACCTCTTCAATGAGTGCCTGAAAGGCGAGCTGGTGCACGGTCGGACGGTTATTTTGGTCTCTCATCACGTCCAGCTGTGTGCTCCTGGTGCCAGCTATGTCGTTGCTCTCGATAGCGGGTGTGTAGCATTCCAGGGAGACCGCGAGTCGTTCATTGCTTCGTCGATTATGTCCAATCTTGTGCACGCCGACACAGGTGAGGGGGACGAAAAGGACGTAGCTCCGGTCACGGAGATGGAGGGACCTGAAGCAGTGAAAGCGACTACTTCTACCGAGGCGGAACCGATCTCTGAGACAAGTTCGACTGCTTTCACGACTGAAGAGAATAAGCCAGAGCCGGAGAAAAAGAAATCCCCGCGAAAACTGATTGAAGAAGAGAAGCGCGCAGTTGGCCATATCCGTCGAGATATTTGGGAGACGTACATCAAAGCCTGCGGAGGGCACAGATACTGGATCATCTTCGGCCTTTCCCTTCTACTCGGAGCGTTGAGCCCGGTCGTGGAGAATTGGTGGCTCAAGTAAGTTTTTGGACCTGCAGGTGACTTCATGACACCGAAACCCCTCACCAGGACTTGGTCCGGTGCCGATCCTACTGAAGCTCAGCGCAATGGGGCAGTGTACTACATTGCTATCTATGCTGCGGTATGTTATGTTGATCATAATTGTTGCTCAACGTTTCCTGATGGCCTGCCATAGGTTACCATCTTTGGTAAGTGAAAGGAAATGACAACATGGACTGATTAACGCGTCACCCAGGGCTCTGCTTGAATGTCCTCCGATTCTATATTCTCTGTGAGTCGTGTCTATCGTTCGCAAACTCCAATGTTGATTGCGTTGCGCAGACACTGGTTCTATCAATGCATCAACCATCCTTTATAAGAGTGAGAATATGATGCCAAGGATCCTACTACTTTACTCATGCAGACTGTAGGGTTGTTGGAGACCGTCCTGTTTGCCAACATTCGCTTTCATGATACCGTATCCCGCGGCCGCCTCCTGAACCGATTCGGCAAGGATTTCGAGGGTATGACTTGCCTCTGTTCTGGTGTCCTCGTCTCAGTCGCTTTTATCTAGGAATCGACAGTTCTATGTCAGACAACTTTGGACGTAGCATTGTTTATGGTTTGGCGGCGATAACCATCATCATCACGATCAGCGCCATTGGCGGCCTCCCTTTCATTCTTGCTGCTTTTGCTCTCAGTGTTCTCTACTATAATGGTGAGTAAATATTGGTGACATGGTTAATCGGACTGATGTGTGGCCAGTGGCTAAGGTATACGGTCAGACGGCACGAGACATGAGGCGTCTTGGTAGGATCTTCACGACTTTGTTCAATTCGGACGTTTAACATCGTTATATGAAGACTCCGTTACCCGGTCACCATTGTACTCCATCTATGGTGAGACTATTGCAGGCGTTACGATTTTGCGTGCATTTGGGGCATCGTCCAAATTCTTGCGCGACATGATTCGCTGTGTCGACACAGTAAGTGACCTGCCCATACCCGCATTCCGATGGTCATTCTACACCCAGAATGCGAATCCTTACTACTGGATGTGGGGAGGTGCGTACTGGACTCGGAAGATGCTCCGAAGATATTGACGTATATTTCAGTGAACCGCTGGCTTTCGATGCGATTCAACTTGCTCTCGAGTCTTGTCGTTGGCTTGACTGGCGCAGTAGCTGTGTTTTATCCAAGCATTTCCGCAGCCTTGGCTGGGTTCGCCCTGTCTTTCGCTGCCAGCATAATGCACAACGTAAGTCGAATACACGAGTCGGGCCGTTCACAGTTCTAATTGAATATGGTGCTCTTGTAGCTCTTGTTCTTGGTACGACGCTTCGTTGCACTCGAACAATCGATGGTTAGGCTCGCAGACCTTTATCGCTATAGCACATGTTGACTTTCAGACAAGGTTGCTCTCGAGCGTGTCAAGGAGTACTCTGAGCTCAAACGAGAGCCACCTGAGTTCGTGGAACCGCGACCTGATGAGTCCTGGCCACATAATGGTCATATCAAATGCGAAGACCTGGCCATCAGATACGCAGTGCGTCTTTCTTTCTCCGCCGGGTCAGGGTGACGACAATTTGCATCCAGCCCGAACTTCCCAATGTGCTGCACCACCTTAACTTTGAGATTCATCCCGGTGAAAAGGTAGGACTGCTGTAGTGATCAACTAGCGCGTTTTGGTGTTGATCGCGTGGAACGTAGGTCGGTATACTGGGCAGGACCGGATCTGGAAAGAGCACACTCGCGCTCTCGTTCTTCCGATTCGTTGAGGCGACAGAAGGTAAAATTATCATCGACGGTGTCGACATCTCCAAGATTGGCTTGACCGACCTGCGAAGCAAAATCACGATCATACCCCGTGAGCCGCTCGTCGTTTCCGACTTATTCACGCACGTTCATCTCTATTCGTTTCAGAGGACCCCACGATCCTGAGTGGCACGCTGCGATCCACGTTAGATGTTTTCGACGAATACCAAGACGCAGAAATTGTAGGTCATCCTCTTGTGTTACTTGCAGAGGCTGAACGTCTCTCGGCCCCTTCATCCAAAAAAAGTTCGAGGCCCTTCGTCGTGTGCATTTGATACCCTCCGAAAACGCGCCCGGAAGGACGCCAGAAGCGATCAACGTCAACGTTTTCCGGAACCTCGATTCGCCCGTCTCTGAGGGTGGTGAAAATTTCTCCACTGGGTGCGTGTTTTGTCGGTTTCCGTCGTCGTCGCTGACACCCGTCGCTCAGCGAAAAACAGCTCCTCTGCATGGCAAGAGCGATCCTTAAACGGTCCAAGTTGCTCGTCATGGACGAGGTAGGCGTTCTTTTCAGTCCGCCTGCGAGGGGGCGTCCGAGTCTGACATGGCCCGTCCGTTAGGCAACCGCGAGCGTCGATTATGCAACCGACGAACTCATCAGCAAAACGATCCGACAGTGGGTTTATTTGGTCTCTGGGTTTGGTCGCAACTGAGCACACGACACTAGTGAATTCGCATCCAGCACCATCCTCACCATCGCACACCGACTTCGTACCGTCATCGACTATGATCGCGTGAGTCGACAGTGGGCGTCATCCCTCCTTCCGATTAATCAGGCTTTGTAGGTCATGGTTCTCGACGAAGGTCGCATCATGGAGTTCGATCGTCCAGCCGCTCTCTTAGCGGACTCCAATTCTCGATTTTATTCCTTGTGTAAAGCGACTGGCGGGAAAGAGTTTTCCGTACTCAAAAGGTTGGCAGGCGACTAGAGGCCGACGTCACTGCATCATATTCCATCCCATGTTGGACATACGGGTTTTTGTACATATAGATTGAATATAGCAGTAGGAACCCAGATGATGATCAGTCTCCTTCACTGGAAGATTCCACATTTTTTGAACGAACTCGGGCAATTCTTCGTTTGTCAGTCTTCCTCGTTTGGACGTGCGATCGACGACCTGGTCCATGACGGGATGAGCAACCGCTGACCGGTGCTTGTGCCGCGCGAATAACGTGCACTGCAATGTGTGCGCTGATCTCGCGGATACGCTGGATGCGAGGGTAGATGCATCTTGTTTCCCCTGACGAGCCTCCCACCTTCTCCCATGGGAAACAGTGACCCGACACCGTTAGATGTGCCTCGGAGAAAGTGCATTCCGAGAGGTGTAAGGGAGGACGATTGCTGACTCGAAGCCATCGGGCGGACGATGCCCACATGTCGAGCACGGAACGGGTGACACATTTCACGTGATTGGAGTCACGCGTGCATCGTCACGTTCGCGTGCTTGGGGGTGTCTTCCATCATGTCCACAGACGATGCCAATACCTCGCCAGAGGTCATGCTGCAATTTTACAGGATGCTCTATCCATTCAAGTCCATATTCACCTGGTTGAACCACGAACACGCTCCGACCAAGCTCTTCACTCATCGCGAGTTCTCATTCACCCTCCAGGGCGACGTGTATCTCCGATATCATTCCTTCAACACTGTGGAAGATCTCAAAAAACAGGTCCTCGCGCTAAATCCGACTCGTTTCGAGATCGGTCCAGTGTACTCTGCCAAGGTATGCCCATTCAGGTGTCGTCGACGATTTACGATTGATGATCGAGTCCAGCCCCGCGACAAAAAGACCGTTCATCCTTCTGCATTCTCACCACAGAAACGCGAACTTGTGTTTGATATTGACATGACCGATTACGATGGCGTTCGCACGTGTTGCTCCGCTGCAGATATATGCTCTCATTGCTGGGGCTTTATCGCAGCGGCTGTCAAAGTCCTCCATTCCTCCCTTGTCAACCAGTTTGGTTTTCGTCGTCTGCTATGGGTCTACTCTGGTCGGAGGGGAATACACCTGTGGATAAGCGATCCACAGGCTATGGATCTGACAGATGATCAACGGAGGGCACTTGTCAGCGCTTTGACGGTCGTCGAGGGTGGGAAAGAGATGGTGAAGAAAGTCAACGTTCGATTCAGCAACAAGACACTACCTCCGTCGTTGTGGAACGCCTCACACCTTCTCCGTGGCTTGTTTGATCCGCTAGTTCTGGATGATCAAGACTGTTTCGGCACCGAAGAAGGTTGGGAAACGCTCCTCCAACTGGTTCCAAGCCAGTCGATTGTCGAGACACTTCGCAAAGAATGGTCAAATGATCCCGGCAGGCCTTCCACACAGAAGTGGAATGATATCGGCACACTTGTGGAGAACACCAAAGGCCCCGATTATGTGAGTCAAGTCAAGCCACTGCTGTCGACCACATACCTGACGAATCTAGACACGTCTGTTCGCAGCACTGGAAGACATAATCCTACAATACACCTATCCTCGTATAGATGCTGAAGTGTCTAAACACCGGAACCACCTTCTCAAGGCACCATTCTGTGTTCATCCCAAAACAGGGCGTGTCTGCATACCCGTGGACCCCGATAACATTGACCGGTTCGACCCACGTGGTGTCCCAACAGTCGCTCAGTTGCTCCGGGAGCTCGACGTTGCGGGGGAAGGTGCAGACTGGGAGAAGACTAGCTTGAAGCCGTATGTTGAGATGCTAGACAGACACACCATGGGCATTATGGAAGATGTAAGAAGGGAGAGACGGGCAAATTATAACGGTAAGTTGGGTGACCAACTAGCTGTTGCATAACATAACCAGTTGCATACTGAGATGGTGGATGGTAAGGTGTGCAGGTAGTATTGTGGGGACTCGGAGCTATTATGATGGTTGCACATGAAGATATACACTGCCACCTCACCTCAGATGTACTGATAAAGCAATGACATTACGCGTAGACTAGCCAATCGGATCACGCGGAAATCATATCAATGATATGGCCAAAGACATGTAATCCAACTCTTCTGAGGATGCTCACGGCAGCTAGCAGACCTCCACGACCATGTCTACCTCCTCGTCAAACTCACAGATCAGTCCCCTCGCCAACACATCGACCTTGCTTTTTGGGTTCCTTGTCAGCGCACTGTCGATTTTTGCTGTCTTCATGACGTTTGCTATTGTCTGGAACCGCCTGGTAGCACGACGTCGCGCTATAGATGCCATATTGGCGATGCGTTCCCCTCCAGACTCTATGTCACAGCGCCTTCGCAGGCCTAGGATGTGGGATGTCTGGCCCATACCCAATGAGCAACTGCCCTCATGGTCAGATGTCAAGGTACGCAAGGTCTCTGGGCGCGCCACTCATTTTGCAATTGAATATCCTGTTAACAGCCTGTGTCGGTTCAGCAATCCGATAGTCCTGTAGTCTCACTTCGGACTACACGGAAAGAACAGACCATGTCATTCTGGAGAGAACGCATACTGAGCCAGATGCCCCCTGAAATCACTTATCTGTTCCATCGGCCGGTGACCCCAACACGTGCTGCACAAAGCGATACAGACTCGTACCCACTCTCGCACGGGTCGGATATCCAGGTTTCGCTACTTATATCCATGCCTGGTGCTCCGCAGTCGACGCGACGGGGAGAGCACGCAGATCGCCAGAAGCTTCCTGAAATGGTTTTCGCAACTACTAACGTCCTTTTCCATGACCCCGAGCCGTCGTAGCGTCAGCACCTTCGAGTGTTGGCGGTGTGCGCAGTATTTCGTTACCCCTGAGACGCTTCGTTGTACCCATTATTCCCCCTTTGTTTCATCGACTCTGCGACACATCCATATTGATGTACCCGGATATGTCTCTTCTTTCGTGTTTCATCGACCTCGCGACAACTCGATGTACCAATATTGTTAGTCCCCGCTTCTCTTCTTTGTTTCAGGAGATATCCTCGTTACGGGTTGTGCACCAAGAACATCACTAGCTACCAGCATATGTGTCTGTAGTGTCCTCCATGAGTACGCTTGTGCAAACTACCTCGATTATGGGAGAGCAGCCACTAACGAACGGGTTGCGCCGCAGCCAAGTTTCTTTCCACATCTGATCCGTGGCGCTTGCAGTGCGCTCGAATGAACGGGCTCAGTTGGCAAGTCGGGGCTGTAACCTGCGTCGGACACTAATATCACCCCTTGCTTTTCTACAAAGATCTAACCAGGCAAGTCCGCAGTACCGCTTTTCACTGCCGTTGACGCCATATCGTATGCGGAGCCCTTGCTCGCCTGCTCCAGGGAATTGATTCGATTCGTCAAGTGATAACACTCTGGAATGTTCCATAGTCATTTGGACCGCCCCTTCTTGCTAAGTCACATTCACACCCCGCATCTGGTACGCGGCGGGCACGGCTTCTACAGCAACCCGCTCTCCCTTACGTGACGCGCTTTTCACAATTGCGGCTCGCCTCGTGTTTTATCGCTTTTTACGGACAAGCCAGCAATGGCGTATGAAAAGGTCGGAGATTAGTGGCTGGCGTCCGCCATGGTGAGGAGAATATGTCATTATATCACCGTCCTCGCAAGGCAAGTATCGCTCGAATGAACGGATGCGCGACATATGCCATCGGGAGGATATCTATGTCAGCGCACACGTCACGCTTTCGCTTGCACCATAAAGTCCTCCCAGTGAGGTCATGGAATACCCACTTGACCTCTATTTTCATTTCAGCCAGGTCACCATTGCTTAACGCTGCATCCCCTGCGTACAATGCAATTCCAACGCGCTGCGCTCGTTCCTCTCCTCATCCCCTACCCCAACGGCACTGCGCACTTTCCCCCAGCTCCCCTTCACTGGGATATTCGTTACCCTCCCCGCCGTGCCGCTCGCGTGTCGGGCCACCCTATTTCAAACCATGATCTCACCAGGCTGGCAACGTGCCCCACTATCGTGAATGTCCATGTCATCTCCGACCTCCTTAGGGAAGAATGGGTTATCGCATCGTATAACCCCACGGGCGTGACCGTAGAAGACATCCTCACGGAGATTCACAGAGGACTCCAGGTGCCCATCACCCTGCAGGAATGGGAATACATGTCGCCCACGGAGCGCGCCCGTATCGAAAGCACATTCTATGCGCGGTGCGACGCGTCCTGCAACTTTGACCGCACACGTTATGGCGGTGTCCGCCGCTTCGACTGCCTCCTCCGCACCACCATGTTCGCGGGACTTTCCTCGCCGATGTTCAGGAACAATCGGTGGGAAGTCGTCCTCACTCTTTCGAGGGATTTTAGCGCGCGTTCTCGCATTCGGGGTCAATCAGAAGTTTGATGGGCGCTCCCTCCTAACATTGCATCATCAACACGTTGCCCCTTTACATTATCCACCGCAGCATGCCAGCTACTTTCGTAGAGTCTGAGACTCTCAGTCAGAAGACGGCGGTTGGATTCTTCCGTTGATTGTTGGCGTGCGTACTGACGCATGGACTCCTTCACTTATTCATATATCACATCATTATCTCGCACCCGCTCGGTGGATCAGAGGTTGTCTGGAATAGCTGGCCATAATCCTTTGTCATTTGCTTACATTTCGTTTTATTTGATAGTGTCTGCATCTGATCATTGACGATCTATATTCTGTTTGCTGTGTACGTCGTATTCTCCTCGTCGTCGACTAGCATGTAATAACAGAGAGCACTGGTTGCTTCGTCCATTCGAATTCAGTTAGGTACGACCCATCGTATATCAGCCCGAAATATTTTTCTAAGCATCCGGACCGATTTCCGCCACGGTGATCTCCGAGAATACTGAATCTACGGGCCCATGCGACCGCGACGGCCGTGGTCGACCGATCAGCGTTGACAACGGCTGAATAGCTTAACGTTTCTTGCTGGCTACCGAACTAGAGCACTACATTACCTACGGAAGCAGGGTCATCTAGTCATTTCGCTGCAGATCCCAATGTCTGACTTCACATCACCGTTTTCGGTGGTTACCATACGAACCTCTACACCAATTTTCAAAACACAACCCGGTCAACAGAGGAACCGGGACCACAGTCCAAATGACGCTTGTCAATAATTAGCTGAGCGGAGCCTAGGTTGGCTACATTGTAGCCCATTTCAGCGCATCTCCATTTGCGATGTATTTCCAATCGACCTTGGGTCCCGAGCGCTTCTCCTTACCGAGTAGGTAGCTTGAGGAAATGTGCTCGAGACTTGCGCTGATATCGTATCTGTCACCCCCAATCACAACCCCGTCATGTTCGAGGTCTTATCTCAGGTGTCAGGAAGACTCGCGGTCACCGCACTACCACACTGCTTACTTGGGTCCCCTGGGTCCAGCCTGGCAATGCTGGGCCATTCGAGAAAGAACGGCATTGCGGAATTGGGAATCAAGGGTCCTTCCGAAAGCGAAGATCAAGACCATCGGATGGGCCCCGCGTTCTAATAAGTATTGCATCACGCGGGCCAACATGCGGACCGCAAAACGCCGAATAATGAGATTCGCAGAATTCAAATCCGCGAATGGGCTCACCCGGTGACCATAAGATAGCTTCATTTTCAAATCACAAAATTTCACAGTTCTGAGCTCCCCGGCACTTTGAGCCTCACACTGGCAGGGGAAAAGATAGCAGCAGCCACAATCGGGCGTCTGCGGCATCTGGCTCGTCAATGAACCTTTTGCGTGAGGCTGCACGTCGACTCCCGCCGAATCACATACACGAGCTGGTTATTTTGGCAGTGCATCCAGCGCTTTATCGATCCATGCTTCTGATGGACTAAATGTCTTCACAGCAAAAGTTAGGCACCGAATTCGGATCTCCTTGTTTTCCTACAGCAACCGCCTGGTCCGACGCACCCTATGCCAGTAGTAGGGTATCGAGACTCCGCAGTTGGCATAGGCATACTACGAAGGCTGTCGGCGGTGCTCGTGAACTCGACCCCGTCATTCTCATGGCCGTTATGATCACTTATTTGCACTGCCGTCTCATGTATATCTCATTGATTGTCTTGACAATGATCCGTGACACCCCAGTGGACGGCGGCCGCAGTTGTGGTCTGTCAGTGAGTATTCGAATGTTCGAACAACGATACCTCTTCAAGGTGGCTTGATCATTTCTGAGATCTGAGACGTCGTTCCTGTGGCTGTAACGATCGGAGACTAGACATGCATGGTTTCTCAGCTGAACTTGCCACCTAGTCCCCCCATTTCGGTACTGAATTCGAATTCCGTCACTCGCTCCGGTGTAGTGCATTCGATCTGTGAGCAGTATGTATGATATCTGGGTGGCAAGTCCATGAATGGAGTACTACAAAGTGTCAATGAACTTGGAGTGGTGTGGATGTGGCATGAAAAAAAGAATGTATGGGACAAGCGGGCTTCGACTCGTATTCCGGATCCGTGGTTCTCGCCGTCGTTGAAAGCTTGATGGGTCGCCCGTAGGCCGCGGCTGCAGTTTTGCAAACGTGCTAAATAGGCGTGTCGCACACGCGACCAGCCACGAGGTTCAGAGTTCCGCTTCGGTGAGCGACACCGGTGTGACGCAAGGTGAACTTCGCGATCAAGAGAACTACTGCATATTTTTCGTTCGTTCAACTTCATAGGCAAAGCTTACAGTAACTAAAATATGCATAGCAGAACAATAGAAGTGTGGTGTTTTTACAGTGGAGGTAAAACAGGGGTGGGTAGCGGATCGGGGGTAAGGGATAATAGTACATACAGAGAAACGTAGTACGCACAAGACCGAAGGAAAGTCAAACATATGAATGACATTGCGACAACTTCCTCCTTTACACTTGCCTGCGCTTGATTCCCACACGGCACGACACTGGCTTGCGAAGGAATCCTTCTCGGGTGTCAAACTACGCAAGGAAAGGCGAGTTCCATGGGTAATCCCAGTACACAAGCATGAACACGCACCGGTTTCTCGGGCTCAGCAAGAACGAACTGATAACGCCGAAAAATCGAGGACACGATGATCAGCAGCTCCATTGACGCAAGGTTACGGCCCACGCAGGCTCTGATCGAACACTGGCGTCAGTTCATTCTAAGTA
>JBBPTO010000309.1:0-35389 GCA_038094155.1 Pulveroboletus cf. aberrans | reverse complement strand
TCCTTGAACGGGATGATCGAATCCCCGAAGCAGTCACGTGCCTCATGCAGATGAAGAGTGAGTTTGGAGTAGACGCAAGTTTGCACGACGAACATAAGCAGTGGATGGTCGGTGAGTCATCGCGAGAACGATAGAAAGCAATCATCTGAACCCCTAGCGCAGACTCGCAACGGCGATGGGCAAAGGAGCTGAAGGGACTCGCTGATGCCGCGATGAATTCTAAAAGCTATGGTCAAGCTGTTGATCATTTCTCGATGATGTTGTCGCTTGACGAAGTGAATCGGGTGAACATCCTTATCAGCCGGAGTAAAGCACGAGCGACCATGAGCTTGTGGGCAGATGCACTGACTGATGCGGACGAGGTAGCTGTCCTTTCCTTGTACGAAACATACGGAGTAACAGATTCTGCAGGCCATCGACCTCGATCCATCGATATACGGTGGTTATGAACGACGACACGCTGCCTTGAACGGGTTGGAACGTTATGCGGAAGCAGTCGAAGCATTCTACACGATGCTTGCGAAACTCGACGAATCGCCTCACGAACCAATTCGCCGTGAGTTTTTCAAATCCAATATCATCATGTCTGATCCACGTTTACAGGCGTCTGTGAAGATTTTGTTGATGCTCGCCCCACAATCCGGCGCATCGTTCACGAGACATTCGAAAATATGCCACGCGTCCTCATTGACACCACGACGGGTTGTGTTTACGAACGTGACCAAATATTGCAAGCCATCCCCTTCGAGTCACTCCCGATCTGGAGCGAGCTTGTGTCTTCTATGACAAGCCCGAGAGCGCTAAACGAGGCGCGTATAGCAAAGGAAGTGAAAAGATTCTACGGATATGTGATGCTCTCGCACACGTGGGAGGGAGACGAACCCCTATTGCAGAAGATCAAGAGTACATCTGTCTACGTACTGGAGTCATCTGCCGCTAATAACAAGCTGCGCGATTTCTGCTTCCTTGTAAAAAAGCTCGGATTTCGATGGGCTTGGACGGACACGGCTTGCGTGGACCAGGAAAACGAACGGGTATTGCACGAATCGTTGATTGCCATGTTTACGTGGTATCGTGGCGCCTCCCTCACCCTTGTCTACCTTCGCGACGTCGAGTCCGAACCCGAACCCGAACCCCCAGGGAGGCTCCGGATAAGTGTCTGGAATACGCGAGGATGGACGTACCAAGAGTATGTCGCTGCTGAGACCATTCGGTTCTACACTAGGGACTGGAAGCCCTACCGCGCCTTGGAGTTACACAACCACAAAGAATCACCTGACATTATCTCGGAGATGCAGGAGGCGACGGGCATTTCTGCATGGGATATGGCTGCGCTCCGACCAGGCCTCGACATGGTGCGCGAGAAACTCTACGTAGCGTCGATGCGTCAGACGAAACGTGCGGAAGATGTCGCATATTCACTACTCGGCATCTTCAATGTTTCCATGCCGGTCATCTATGGCGAGGGTTGCGATCGTGCTGTTGGGCGTCTTCTGGAGAACGTTCTCACGGGTTCTGGAGATGTGACGGTTCTTGCTTGGACTGGGCGCGTAGGGAGCTACAATAGCTGTCTACCTCTCAACCTGACGGTGTACAATCAGCTCACGCCACCTCACATCCCACGACCCATCGAGGCTGACACGTTGGATCGCATTGTCAGGGCATTCGATTCATCCCCGTCCCATCTCACCTCCGCCATGGCCTTATATTCACGATTGGATGCCCTTCAGCCACCGACCCTCACCTTACGTCGACTTCAACTCCCAGGCATTGTTTCATTCATAACCCAACTCATCCCTACCTCGGCTTCAGATCCCACGACTAATGTCTATGTATATCGCGCAACAACAACGTTATTTGGGCATGTGGAGATCAAGACTGCAAACGACCTGAGTGGAATGGGCAACCTCTGCCTCATACATCCATGGATCCGCCCTCTTCTTGAGCAGGAGTTTTCGTGTCGGCGAGGTGCTGGTGACGATGTGATACGATCTCGCCGACTGCTCGATGTGACACGATCTCTCCGATTGCTCGCTCGTCTCCGACGACCGTTCGGGGCGCTCTTACTTGAGCGTGTGTCGCATGCTCGATATAAGCGGGTCGCGGCAGACAGTTTAGTCATGGCGCAGATTCGAGAGAACGCACCAGTGGGCTGATAGACAACATCAGCACGATCGAGATACAGTAGTCTTCGTTACAGCACGAGTCCGCCAATGGCGATCTATCTACCAGTACAAGAAATCACCTGGGACAATCTCAATATGAAGTTGTCATTGGTTACCCGATCGAAACATTTCTTCAGTAGTCAATCTCGCTATCCTCATTTCAGCACAGCGTGCTCGCCACAAGGTGGCAGATTCGCCACAACCACGGTTCCGGGTCGATTGGTCGATCGAGGGGGCACCCATTTGCCTCAGATCTCCAGGACACCCCCCTCAACGTCGCCAATGTCTAGTGCGTCGATATCAAGTCAACTCCGCACTCAAGGCTCGGGATCGTCAGCGGCCCGGGCCACGTCGCTATTTACGTCCATTACTGTCATTGTAAAAGCCTTCTTACGCGACTGCACACCAGCTCCAAGAACGGCTGACTGCCATTATTGCTTGGCCTCAAACGCGGGCGCGATGCACTGATGCAACGAGTGTTGTCAATGTCATGCTCGACGCCAGAGCAGTAGTAGGTCTTGATGGCCATCACTGCAGCGGTAATTCAAAGTCGTCAACAACGCGCGTTCTTTTCCTTTTTACTTACCATGTTGAATCACCCTCATCCTCATCCAGTTTGACCTCGTGTAGTTCTTTCATCACGCACCTGAATTTCTGTCGCAGACGAACGGTCATTCCTTCTATTCCTATTGGCAGGGAGTTGGTATCACAAGAGTTCTTTGCTGTAAGCATGCACACATACAGTTGCATTGCGGCAAACATGGTCTATCATTCGTCCGTGTCGAAGGACGTCGCTCTTCAGGAACCGTGTTACCGCTGTCAGTGAGAAGACAGGACGATGAGCAGGAGCGTACGACCTACCATGTCGACGAACGAGCCTGAGTGGGAATCCTGCGACCCGTTTGAAATATCACCGTAAAAGGACTACCATTCTGACCATGATTGCACACCGATGCCACCGTAGGGGTGCTCACAGAAAGATTGGAATGCCTAGCGGGTAGAGCAGAGGGCAACGGCGCCCATCCGAGGCATGCGATGTGTCGAGATGAGGTAGGGAAGAAGGGCAGCCATCGTGGGCATCGGCTTCAAGTGCGAGGGTTATGAACTGTTGTGGACCTCGGCTCGCACTGCAGGACGTGCATATACATCCAAAAAAAAAAAAACTCTGGTTTTTGAGCCACGCTTGTGGCGAGGGAGTGACATGGGTTGGCCTCAATGGTTTGGCTGTGAAGTCACAAGGATCGGAACATCATGTTGTCAAGTGCAACCACGCACGACACTGTCACGCAACAAGCCGTCAGCGGCTTGAAACAGCCAACACGTAAAAGTGTATGCACGATACACCGATATCACCCGTTACCCCTCCCCCGTTCCAGGTTTGTCAATGCACGTAGGGCATCAGAGTCTGGAAAGGGACTAGAACCAGAGATGACCATGTTAGGATGACTGCTCTCGACTGAATCAGGGACCACACTTGACTGTCCCCACGCTACATTTTTTCTCTCGAGTACCTGGCTTTCCCGTGTAATCTTGACCACCAAGGGTGCTCTAGCTCCGAAACGGCGTGTCTCCACGGTGTTCATCGATCTTTGAGACACGTGCGGCTCCAAATCGCCTGTACGCACCCCCGGGCCGCATACAGATGCTGGTGACTCAACAATCATTCACGCTAAGGAACGAGAGGGGAATGAAATGGGAGAAAAACAGGTAAACCTCTCGGGAAACGATTCCGGACCCGGTACCGTGCCGGGCGATGTAAACGCGACCGAGATGGACTCGTGAAGTTCGGAATGTGCGGGGGCGAGTCCGTTTAGAGTTGTCGTCTGCTTCAACAAGTTCGTCTTCGGCAGATTCCGGTCCAACTTCATGCATGCTGTCTCACAAAGATTCAGGATCAAACATTGAGTCAAGCCTATTAATGCCATAATATCTGCACCTATCCAGACGTTCAACACACTATCACTCTACTTTGACGATCACTTTGCCTGTTGCCCGACCTGTCAAGATCCTATCATATGCATTCAATGCTGACGTGAAGTCATATGTTGAATCCACATAGGGATGGAGTACACCTATTTCCAGAATCATGTAGCACATTAACGAGGCAGTTTAATCAATAAGTTGAGCAGGAATAGATCACCCACCTCGCTCAATCAACGTACACAACAGCTGCATATCTTTTTTGTTGTTCTCCACATTGACGAACCTTGGATGAGAAAGTGGACATAGTCAGCATCCATCAAACAGTCCCCGAGCGTGACTTACTTCCACGACGTTGATACACCACCCAAAAATGATGGTCTTAAAACCGCCCCTGTCCACCGGCTCAACATGCCCACCCACCCCCTTTTTTCTGGCCATGGCCCCGTCGTCACATATATACCTCCCCGTTTCATATAGGCTCCCGATTTGACATACAACGCCGTATCCAACGACCCCGCTGCGTCGAGCACCATTCCATAGCGAGGTTCCGGTGGGTTATTAGAGAGTTGCTCGGCGATGGGCTGTGCGGTATAATCAAGGAACGTATCCGCACCCACTCCACGCACAAAGGACTCATTCCGCGCAGAGGCAGAGGCAGTCACACGGAGTGAGAGGGCTTTGGCGAGTTGGATCGCATAGATGCCTACGGAAGTAGAACCCCCGTTGATGAAGATCGTGTCTTGGCGCCCAGGTGGTGGAGCAGGTGCATCCTTGAGCACACCCATGGGATCGTAACCACCCAGGCGGAGGGATTGGACAGCGGTCAAAGCAGTGAGCGGGAGTGCTGCGGAATCTTCCCAGGAGAGCCCGATGGGTTTCAGTGTGACGTTGTCCTCGGGAAGGGTGGCATATTGAGCGAGGGCGCCTTGACGGGAGCTGAACTGGAGTGCTAAATTGTCGAACAAGCGTTGTGGGGAAAAGTAGGTATGCGAGAGGGGTGGGACTCACGGACGGGGATAAATCCAATCACCTCATCGCCGTTGGAGAATGACGTTCCGTTTGCATCCACGACTACTCCCGCAAGATCATGCTCTGCGGGATGCGGTCGCTTTGACAGCGCATTCGGCAACACACCCATGACTTTCCATCCCCTGTTCAACAGAAACATTTCCACACCAGGATGAAGGTATGAGGACCCATTTCATAACAGGGAAGGATGTAAATGAAAAAGAAGCACGCACACAGGATTAAGCGCCGCAGCGCGTACCCGCACAAGTACCTCGCCCCTCTTTGGCTTTGGAACTGGAACATCCGTCTTGAACTCCAAGGCGTCGCGAGGTTTACCTTGCTTCACGACGATCCACGCCTTCTGTGTCGTAGGTATCGCAGCATGAGACGGCATTCCAAGATTTGAGGTTCGATAGTTGACGTTGACAAGCGGGAGAGTGCACAAGCGGTGCAGGTAAGGACCTATAAGCAAATCCTGTGGGCCAGACGTGTCAGGAAACTATTTGAGTTGGCATCTGGGTGCGCGTGCCGGAGAATCGGCCAGACCCACAACTGGGTGACGTCACGCAGTTGAAAGGATTACGCAACTCAGTTTACGCTCGCTCTTTGGGTGGAGACACGGATAACGCCGCACTTTACTTTGAACAAGCATGCTGAGCCTTCGGACGAAGGATTTAGAGTAACTGCAATTTACGGTACACAATGTTTGCATTGAATCGGTCAAATGTGTTGTCGGGAGAGGAGAAAACCTCTGTGTTTTCTCCCTTTCTGGCTCTCGATAGTGTCGTGTATGAATGGATCAACCCGACGTCCTTCGGCGATAGGAGCAGGTACACATTAATTGGATGCGCCCGCACCTCAATGTCCAGCGCTGGTGATTTATGAAGGGGTGGGCATCATCGGGATTACCAGGATCTCCGGGGCTGGGCACCTCTGTCTGGCGCAGCAGTGATATCGATATATAGCCAATTTAATCATTTTCCTCCCCTGGCCTAGTCACCAGACTATCCCTCACTCGGTATGTCCCGTATTCTATCCTGATGCCTTGTTTATTTGAGTCAGCTGAGATCACGCATGTCCTTCTATATACCATGATGATAAAATAAACTTGTCAGGTCATGGACGTTAAGCCAGGTACCTTTTCATGTCGGGGGTAGTAGAATGACACTCCATGCAATCACGGTGTAAACTGCGTACCCATCCTGCAAGTGCGAACAGAAAAGATGAAATGGATACCACCTAATTAAGCGTGATTTCAATGGCCCTGTGATATCGCGTGGGCCAAGCCTAATGGTTCCCGATGCCGCCGAGGCATGTCTTCACACTCTGCGTGCGGTAAAAAGAGCCTCGGTGGGACCACACCTACATTGATGTAGCATCATAACAGACTGGACATAAGGAATCCGTTACTTGTCGAACCTGAATTTTCTTGCCTTCAGCTGAATCTGTCCATCACATTTGTGACCTTGCCACGAATCACAACATCAGAGATATTAGTATGGGCAGAGGAATTGCAATCGATGTCATAATACCTCCCGTGATGACCGCGCAATGTTAATCACAATAATTGGTGAGACGTCACGATAATGAATTGCAGCGTAAGACCGACATTGTCAACATCGCAAGATCTCTTGAAGTTTCATGACGAGTTCCTTGTCTGCACGGGATGTCCCGATTAGAAACCCCCCACAGACGAACCCAGGGTCTGAAATTCGTCACAGAATTTCGTAGGGTTCTGCCGTTTACTCCTAAACATCCTTTCCCTGTTGTTAGAATAGATCCACGTAAATCGTGACCGAAAGGTCCCAAAAGGAGAATTGATGCGTCACCGATTCGATGTGAACAGACGCGGAGGAGAGTCCAAGGAAACAGTATCACCTAACACACACATTCAACCGACATTCGATGACTATCTGTCGAGGAATGGGGGCAGACTGACCTGGGTCTACCATGGGCCGTGGGAGGTGCGCTTTGAATGAGTGGTAAACAGGTTGAAATACGCCACCCCAACTGACTGCATCCATGAAGGTCGCCAGAGACGGCGTACGTGCGTTAGTGTAACATATAGCACCATACAATAGGCACCATCAGCGCATCTGACAGACGATAAGCTCTCACCGAATGCATTGGACACCCGGATAAGAGGACGAAAAATGGCCACGCACGTATTAGTGAACGCCTAAAGGGCTTATAGAAAGAAGGTTCCAGTGCGGGGACTCGCGAGTAGGCGAACAGAACCCGTTCGATGAGACAGCTTCAAACCCGATCAATGATCCCCGGGACGCGGAAAAATCTACCAGATACTACTTACAGAGCCCGTCCACAATTGCCCACCCCAACGTCGAAGATGGATAGACGGTCAACGGGTTACTACCGAATCACTCTCCACACTCTCAATCGTTCATAACGAACACGTGCTTTGCATTTCTGTTGTTGAACTCTTCCGAGTATCTGAAACAGATAGTGATGGCGACAGGAATCCCTACTTAGAGCCATCTGGAAGTTGAACCCGGTGAGTAGATCCCATGATGCATTTCACCAACCGTTGATCGCTCATCGATTCTATTGACGTGACCCAGTTAAGCTATAATCTCGACAATGTATCAGAGCATTGGTTTTTTGATGGCGTGGCGGAGTTTTCAACTGAAAAGAGGGAAATACTCACTGGCGCTATTTGATGGATGATGATTCAGGTGGGCAACGAAACATTGTCGTTTGTATTCCTTCAGGCAGCAAAGATGAAACGGAGAACAATAAGAAGGATGCGCTGGCCATACGCCAATATCCACAAGTTGCTAGGACCAACTCGAGAAGCTGATGTAAACATTGGCAAATAGGGGTGCACTGCAGCCTGGAACTCTTTTTTCATCGACGCTAATCGACACGACTCGGGCGCAACTTGACTTGAAGTCTATTAACCCCGTTTGGGACATCTGATCCAGAACGCCAGTTGGCACAAAAACGAAAGCCTTGGACCCGCTAATGTGAAAAAAGGGACCCTCGTGTGGTACAGATCCGAGTCGTCCGATCGTCACTTCCAAGAGATTGCGCGCCTCGAGTCGGTGGGACTCCACGAGTCAACGGGACGGCCCAACGCTCCTCTTCACAATAGGATCAGACAACCGGTCCGTCCGAGGTTTATAATAATCATGCCGACTTGTTAATTAGAACCCCGGGCCGTTGCCATGGCGTGGCACGACGCCGCGAGCACTGGTTACGCTCCACACCTGCCACTGCAATGACCAGGTCATGACTCATTGAGTACTCATCAGCTTCGTGTTCTCAATGCGGTGCGGCGGTGCGATTCCTCGTCGGCGCGCGCATCACATTTCAGTTCAGATCGGATACATACCGGGAACACCACGAACGAGTACCCACGGCGACACCCCATCGACGTGATCGCCCTTGCCACCAGGCACCTCACTTGTCCCCGAACGGTATCTCGCCTTCTTAGACTCGTCTGGATTCTGTGTCACAGGGGGGGGGGTTTGAACGCACGCCATGATAATGCTATTTTTCGGTGGCAGAACAAGTCGATCGTTTTATGCCGAATGCTTGTCGGAAAACTGAGTCACGCAGGCGTGCTGCACCCATTTCTCGATAGAACGTTGCAACCCTCGTGTATGCAGGGTGTGTCTACGCCCCATCACTGCGCCCAATCTACGGCCCACAGCACCCAGGCACGACCACACTATACCAAGGATGGCATTGACATAGACATGATGGGTCCCGACGGATCACAGCTGTCGGTCATTCGATGTTACAAAGCAGCGAATCTTACTCACGAGTCATATTCGAGCAGGGCAGACCCGGTCAGCCCATCACAGTGGGCATACACGCACGACCCTCTGGTTCAAAAGCCTGCGTGGTGTCCGTGTTGTCAGCAGTCAACACGGCAAGAAATATCAATACAAAGGAAAAATGCCGGTTTTAGAATATGTAGAAAGACTAAGTGGGAATACGACTCCTAGACATGAATTCGTTGGGATGTACACGTGTGGGGTAATAAAATCGACTTGTAGGGTACGTCTGAACGGGCGTCGTGGGGGGCATAAGCATGCAGAAGCAAGACGAACATTTGGGATCTGGTAAGTTTCCGCGTGCCGAGACCGCAAGACCCGTCTACAAGGTAACCATCAATGGGGAGCGCGTCCGAAATGGCAGCCCACAGTCACTTTTCGAGGCGAACGGAAGCCGAACACGGAAGTAAAGGAAACAAACCAAGTGTACAATCCCATCAATTCAATCTCGCCGAATCGATTCGTAGGCAGGTGGTATCTCTCTGGGCGGCGCATGTTCGTGTTCATCGGTCGGGGCCCTACCCGCATCCTGATGCACTACGACGGCCCCGTCGCCTTCAGGCCCCTCTTGCTGCGTCGCCAAAGCCAACCCTGTCCCCTGTCCACTGCGCCCCATCGCCTCGCGTTCTTTAGTGGCCCGCGTTGATGTCGTACGTTGGCTGACCGTTGAGGGAGGCGGAGAAGGCCCAGGGGCGTTCCAGCCGGTGGGTATTGCGCTGTACACGTTGGTCGGAGGTATGTAAGCACCTGGAGGTGGCGATTGATAACCAGGTTGCATAAACGGCCGAGGCTGAGCACCCGTGCCCAATGTGGCTGCGGCCGCAACTTTGGATGGGTAAAATTCGGCGCCGGGTTGCGCGCTTGTTGATGGAATGGGGAGGTACGGCGCTGCGCCATATTGGCGCATACTCCCATTACCTTGGTCGGGGTGGGATTGAGGGAACGGGGTCACCTCGTCCGCGAGGTCCACGGTCGGGAGTGTGCCACCACCGATATCGGCGTGTCCCAAGACCCGATCAGGATCAAAGTTGCCATCGAATTCATCCCTGCGGGTCCGCCTTCGGATGCAAAACAGTAGCAAGATTATAAGAGCAATGCCAGCAACACCACCGACGACGGCACCAACAATGACGCCGGTGTGAGAGTTGTTGCTACTGGTGCTGCTAACCGTCGCAGAACCAACGGAGGTGGTGACGACATCGGGAACTGTCGTGGTGTAATAAGTAACCGAGCCTGCAGGATCCGTCGTACTGAGAAGACGGGTATGGTGAAAAATAACGTCAAAAGAAACCCAAACAGAACGCACAAGAGGGTTGTGGCAACCTGTGTAGTGAACGACGAAGTAGTACTTGCTGCCGCCGCAACCGAGGTGGGGGAGGTGGACGTCGTCGCTTCTCTGGTTGAAGTTTCTGTGGTTTGGGCTACCGGAGAAGAGCTTTGTGCGGGACTCGATTGGGATGTGGTGGTTGGAGTTGCAGAGGTAGTAGTAGGAGTGCTTGAAGTAGCTACATCACTGGTTGTCGGCTGAGAGGATGCTGGGAAGGAGTTGGACGAGGCGTCAGTGGTTGAGACAACAGAAGAGGAAGAAGACGGTTGAAAAGAGGAAAGAGAGGTACCCTGGCTCGATGGCGTGGCCTGCGCCGAGGACGAGCTTGGACCGCCCGCGCTAGAGGAGGACATGGGCGGGGGTTGACAGAAAAAGAGAAAGAAAAGGGAAAGAGGGATATGAAAACGCGAAGAAGTCAGTGCCAAGCGCTAGCGACAAGGCTGGCTGAATAAAGACAAGACGACGATGAAACCGTCAGACTTGCATGTCCGCAGCGAAGAAAGTAATCAATTTCAAATGCTGTACGAGTGGGGCACATCAAACACGAGGCGCGACGTCCAGAAGCCTCCCTCTGCCCCGGCCGCACCCTGCACCGTGACTGAGTACGCCACCGTATCAAACCCGCTGGCAGATAAGACAAATGAGTCTCGGCATCGGTAACTCACTACTTTGATTGGATTGAGACTGTCTCTTCTCGATCATCGTGGAGTGTCAGTGAAGGAACAAACAAAACCTACGGGAAGACACGCCCCATCTAGTTAAAGGTTCGCCACAACCTCGGCACAGGCCGCGAAACGACCCACTTCGCAATGACAGGTGAAACCATCGGCGATGCAGCCCCGCTGCGGACTTGGATTCCCGGCGGCGGACGAGCTATTCTTGTCCTCATGCCTCCGTGCTGTGCCAGCTCAAGCCCGTTTTGACCAACGAAAAGATTACACTCATATTTGAACGTCCACTCCGTACGTGGCATTGTCAACGGAAATCACGCTGAGACACCTCGGGGTCGCCTTTAGGCCGGGACTAAGCCTTTGGTAGTTGTTTCATGTCCGACTTCTTCCACGCGCTCTTGGCTGTCGTATGCTGCACACATGTCTTCGACAGGTCAACTCGCTCGATGTCGAGACATCGAGACGATTCCGCCTCGCGTCCCACGTCCTCTCTGTGGCACAAGATAGGTTCACCTGCCATTTCGGCGCCAAGCGGGGACCTCAGGCCCCAGGGGTATTCAGGGAACCCAGACAGGTTGGAACGTCAATTCCAGGCACAGATCAGGTTCTCCATGGAATCGCACGATCGTCAGGAGGCAGTGTAAATCCTGCCAATCACGACAATGAGCAAAGGCTAAGGTATTTGGCATGGACAAGGGGAGGAGTCGAGGACTGAGCCTTGTCTCCGGTTATAGCATAATAACAAAACGGCGTTAGTCTGGTGGTCAAACAAGGCCTACGGTATTATGATGGGCCCGACAGTCGACACCGCGGCTGTAAAGTGGATCTGCTTGAATATGGGATCTGTCAGGGGCGGCGCGCGCGGGAGACGGGAGAATTCGTATCATTTCGGGTGGAGAGATGCGGGCCGGACTGTTTTGCTGACAGTACGGGTCCGGGCAGGTACTGTCATATAACTCCTTGCGAGGTAAGGTGACTATAGCAAGTCAAACGGGAAGAAGTGGATAACACATGATTACCTACCCTTGCGTAGCGATGGTGACCCACTGGCAGTCCCTTGCAGACAATTGTGTCTGGCGCGAGAAGGTTCAGGTCCTCACAGTGGGCTCAGAAGATGAGCCCCTGCTAACATGCATGTAATGATTCAGCAACGATTATTTTTCCCCGTGATCATGTACGTTTTTCTCATTGGCTGTTTATCAGGTGACGGGGATCCTGAGATTTCTCCGCATATTTGCGGCGCAACTCCGAGTCAGTACCGGCAACTACGAAATCAATAAAGCTATCTCCAAGCATACATACTACGTCTCTCGAAGGAACTCGTACACCATCCAAGATGTGCCAGCGCCTGGGACGTCAGCATTCCTAATGGATCAGAGGAGGATGTTCTTACCGACCTATTGGAAATAGATGGCTCAAATGTACGCAGCCCACTTGCAGGCATGTGTTCCAGGTGCTAGTCACAAATAAACGAAAGAGGTAGGGAGGAATAAGCCAGGATTTGGAAACTACTTCTTGAGCTGTTTTGTCTGCCTGTCCGTCGCGATGACCATTGAACATTACAAGTCGAACATAGCATCACGGAATTGGCACATCTTGGTCTGGTACATAGCCACCGAATGAAATTTTCACTTCAAAGCTGTGGCTTTCTATTGAAATGGGCTGTGTTCTAGATGTGGAGAGAACTCCTTTAGCTCTGCATATATTGCGTAGTAGGCTATCGATCAGAGACTGTAACAAAACCATGATCAATTCACTGGAACTAGTCCGATGTGTTGCTTCTTGTGCTATAGATCCGTCATGAAAAATGGATCAGCCCACCCAAGCTGTGTCGATGTCATCGTGTTGATTGTTCAGCTTGCCAGAAGGGAGCCTAGCGTCTTCTCGGATGTTGCTCAAAGTCCATGTCGAAAGTCGTATCACTACCCGTGAAGTTATAAATGAAGGATTTGATCTAATGTACAAGACCCGTTATGCACAAGCGCGCCACTTCTCTCGTTGAATCTACCACCCCCTGGACCAAAACTACCCAATCGCTGTTCCGTTCATTCTAACGCCAGCCGGCACTCTCAAAGCCGATTAGGCATGCTTGGAGCTATAGGCGTCATCTGAACTTTGCGAACGAGCGCGTTGACTACTTCAGGCCCATGAGGTGGGTACCTCATCTTCAGGAATGGCTCCGCTCTGAGAAGAAGACAAATTCAGTAAACCCCAAAGAAAGCGAATGAGAGAAGCTCACTCTTTGGGCATATCGATCGAACTCCTCAGGTGCGTGAACGCGTCAAAGGTGTACTTCATGTGCTGGTTTCCGTCTGAATGAATCATGGTTAGTGTCAATTGTCTCGCTATAGAAATGGGACGAGTGGTGTGCTTACATCCAGATTCGCCAACGCCACCAAATGGGAGTTCCTCCACTGCAACATGAAATCGGCGTGGAGCCAGGGATGGCGAGAGGAAGATTAGTATGTCAGAGAAGATCGATCAAATATTGGAGGTATTTGTCGTACCGGTAAGTTGTTGCAACGTGTCGTTGAAGACGACCCCACCACTTTGAGTTTCGTTGACGACTAAAGAACAATAGCTGACTTGGAGAACGAAACAAGGGCCGATGATGAAGATAACTTACACCTCTGCTTCAATGTGTGATCTTCAGTGAAAGCATACAATGCCAGCGCGTGGGGTCTGTGGGCAAGTGAGCGTAATCCGGTAAGCAGACGTTGGGGTTGCTTACCGTGAGTTGATAAAATCGATTGCTTCATCCACATCGTTGACAGGGACGATGGGAAGGATTGGACCAAATATCTCCCTGTGGATAGTGAATCCCATTAGTCAGTAATATCGCATGAACGCCTACTCTTCCAGGAGGGCATCTCCATCCCGAACGTTCTTGACCAGGGTGTGTTCGATCCGTCTCCTCGCGGCATCTATCCTTCCTTGAATGACATCGGTC
This sequence comes from Pulveroboletus cf. aberrans, assembly GCA_038094155.1. Classification (NCBI taxonomy): domain Eukaryota; kingdom Fungi; phylum Basidiomycota; class Agaricomycetes; order Boletales; family Boletaceae; genus Pulveroboletus; species Pulveroboletus cf. aberrans. The sequence goes on along the minus strand of JBBPTO010000309.1, from coordinate 21,545 downwards.
ACTCTCTCACCCTTCGTACGATCGAGGAGGGAGATCAGGCGCTTGAAATGCAACTCGTTCACGATGCTGCCAAATCCTGGAGAGTCGAGTGCGCCGTCTGGGAAAAATGACTGGTATGCCTTCTTGAATGCTTCCACAAGTTCGTCTTGCTTCGTCCATGGCACGAGAATGTAGTCCGGGGAGACGCAAATCTAATTCGTTGGGTGTCCGACCATCGAATAAACCAAGCAGAAAGGGAACGCCGTTGCGAGGTTGACTCACCTGTCCGGCTGTGACAGATTTTCCCCACAAAATTCGCTTAGCGGCCAGCTCCAAGTCATAAGCGGGATCCACAAATACCGGACTCTTCCCGCCGAGTTCGAGCGTGAGCGGAGTCAGATGCTTGGCAGCTGCAGAGGCGATGATTCGAGCTACTCGGGTGTTACCCGTGTAGTAGATGTGGTCCCACTGAAGCTCGAGAAGCTTGGTCGCCTCGGGGATGGCACCATTCACAACGTGGTATGCGGAAGCGTCGAGATATTTGGGCACTAGTTCCGCAATAAGTTGGGAAAAATGGGGCACGATCTCCGAAGGTTTAATCACCGCGCAGCAGCCTGCTGCGATAGCCCCTATAAGGGGTAAGAAGGTGAGGACGGAGGGAGAATTCCATGGTCTTTACGAATCGTGTCCGCATCATCAAAAAGAAAGAAAGAAAGAACATGAAATCCATCAGTCAGACTAAAATCTTATTTGACCATGAATGTGAAGCGACGCACGCAATTATGAGTGCTATGCCCCTGGGTGCCTTGAAGATGCTGTGTAGGGTCATATCGGCACCAGCTCGATTCCGGGAAAGTATCGCGGAACAAAGGACTGACGTCGGTTTCCATGATTTTCGCATCTCTGCCACCTTGGGATTCTCGGGTGCCGCCCAAGCATCCAATTGCTCGGCGCTCCCCACCGCTCTTTCGATGACGCTGCCGATCTCCATCGGGATCACTTCCAGTCTGGGTTTGGAGAAATCCTTGGCGAGCGCGTCACAAATCGTTTCAGCTTCGTCTTTTACCAAACGTGCGAGCTGGTAAAGCTGGTGTTTGCGCCATGCGAGCGGACGGGTGACGCCAGTCTTGAACGTCGTCCGCAAGGCATCTCTGATCTGTACGGCGCACGAAAATCGGGCTGTAGCATGTGAGACGTAGAGACGCCAAATCAGCCGCACCTTTGGTATCTCTTCAATCGGGGTGTGGATGAGGGTCGTCATGAGGGTGTGCTATCAACTGGCAGGACAGTGGAGTGTATGCTCCGACAAGTCCAACCTGAGATTATATCTCATCGCCAACTCAGCACGCGAATTGATTGCTGCGCATTCACTCGAGCAAGGTTTAGATTGCGGCCATAAAGAGGTCTGAAATATTATTAGTTTCAAGTTGGCTCCCGCCAGAGCCACCGAGTTGGTATGTAGATCCTTGAAATTACCACGGATCCACTGTGGGCATCGGAAAGGGACTGCGATCAAACTGACCGACTGCAATTACGGGGCTACATGTTTTGGATGCTGGAAAGCAGTTCACCCAGAGCCGTCAAGCCCTTCGATATAATTGTCATGTGTTTAAAGTTTGAACATTTATCAAAGGATATGTGATATCATTAAGTCCGCTGGGTGATTCGACTATAATGTTGCCATGACTTGCTCCTAATTCAACTCGGCGATTGTACGAACTATACCGAGCGTATGAATGTACACCCTCATGTAAAGGAGGTCGCATTGAAAGACGCACCTACTTGTGTGCCAATTGAGAAATTCATGATCAATCGAGTCGTGGACACCAGCCCGAGATCAACGTTAAATCACCAGCTAGACTGGAACATCGCCTTCAAATTGGAACGAACGTCAGCCGACAGCATTGTCAAGCCGCACACAGTAGTACACGTCCTGTCAGAAGAATTCCTGCCAGCGAACTAGCAATGCTTTCACGGCGGAACTTGGGCTTGAAGGTAGAACGCGAAGCATGCGCAACCCGTAAATATTTGTTTTAGCCTGAGATCAGCGCAGCAATGGCCATCAAGCCGCGAACCACCGATAGTGCTGCATGCCTCGTGTTCGTCTGGACACGTGTGGGACGTTCCAGCATGTTCCAGAGCATTCGCACCTGACCTGTGCGGTATCCTTGTTGAGTCTCCGTGCCCAGCATCGCCTTGGTGAACCTACCGCTCACAGAACCGCTACTCGAAATCCATTTCTTCACCCAGCCTTTGTTTCGCATCTATGAAGTCACGAAATTCGTCCTCGACTGTGCCTCGTGACATCCAACCAGAACCTTCTCATGATAGAGGGGCGTCGGATGGTGTGGAATTGCGTTCGTCTGGTACAAAAGTAACTGAACGTGTCTTTATAACTCGTGCGTACACATTGAGTACGTTTGCGAGGTCGTTCAAATTCCCTACAGACGTTTCTGCCAAAAATGTTTCAACCCGCCTTTGTCGTTTGCCAGCTGGCATCTTCCTTGCAGTTCAAATCGACGGGAAAGTGACCAAGTCTTCTAGCGAGCCTGGATTGGTAAAGAATGGCGTGATAGAATGGGATGAAAGGATCCTTCTGTAAGTCGGGACACTGCCTTTTTCTCCATTTCCACTCAGCATGATCCAAGGCCGTTGGAGCAAGTATCTGCCGTATCATTCAAAGTGTATGCATCCTCCCAGCCGGTAACAAAGCGCGGAAACGGCGTGTTGCTGTGCCGGTTCAAGACAACCGTGGGCGATCTGTGCGATCGCAGCAATGAACTTCAGCGTACGCACGTTCACTATCTCTGTATATTTTTTCTCAAGCCTTGCCGTAGGTATCACGTCCCTGGACCCAAGAGTTTTGGCGTCACGTTCCTCCCTCAAAATAGTCACGGAACGACGAACCTTCGATCTAAATGTGTCCGCCAAAATACTAGAAGTGAGTGACCTGGTCGTCCCACTTGTACACGCCATGACCATATGACGATAGTTGTCGGCGTCAGACGCCATGAGCCAGTTGGAAATGCTAGTCGATGCCGGTCACCGTGCACTCCTACGCTACCGCCAGATGCATAATCGAACGGCTCTTGACGAAGCTATCACCTATTTTGAGCATGCTCGAGGCTTGAGCCCCCCCGACCACCCCGATCACCATTCCGTGTTGTTTGCTATAGCCACGGCAAAGTTTGTTCACTGTCAAGACTACACCCATTACCATGACCTCGATGAGGCGATCATGTTGTATCAGGACGCACTCCAGCTACGCACTCACGATTGCCCCGATCGCTACGTTACTGCGCTCAATCTCTGTTTCACTCTACTGGCTTACATGCAGAGACAAAGTCACATGGCGGCTGGGATGCCTTCTGGAATAGTAGAGAGTTATGCATTCCGGGCAGCCTGGCTTGCACTCCAAATGGCTGGAATATCTGTGTCGATGAAAATGAAGGAATCAGAGGTTCCCCGTGCGGAACATCGGAATATTGGCGATAAGGAGACAATACGGAAGGGATTTCCTACGTCACGCGACCCCTCGAATGGGGATCCTACCCAGACTAGTACGCTAGCGCAGAAAGCGGCCGCATCATATCATCGTTTCAAAGGTAGCAGTGATGTAATCCATCTCCATCAAGCAATTTCCATGATGGAGCAAGTCATCCAAATCACTCCCTTTAATGATCCCAATAGGCTGGCAAGGTTAAACAACTTGGGGATTCTGCTATCACATCGCTTTGAGCAACTTGGTGATGTCAGGGACCTTGACAAGCCAATTTCTATGTTTGAGAAGGAAGTTCAGCTGATTCCTGATGGGCATCCCACCAAGCCAGGTTTGCTCACCAGCCTTGGGAACTCCTTGTTTGCCCGCTTTCAGTGTGTTGGTAATATCATGGATCTTAGCAGGTCAATTTTGGTGAAAGAGAAGGCAGTTCACCTCATACCTGATGGTCATGTGGACAAGCCACTAAGGTTTAGCAACCTTGGATACTCGTTATTGGGTCGCTTTGAGCATCTTGGTGACATTGCAGACCTCGAGAGATCAATTTCACTGCAGGAGAAAGCAGTGTGTCTCATTTCTGATGACAATTCTGACAAGCCAGCTGTGCTCAGCAATCTTGGGAATTCATTAATGTGTTGTTTTCAGCATTTCAGTGATATTGCTGATCTCAACAAAGCTATTTCAACACAAGAAAAGGCTGTTTGTCTTACTGCTGATGGTCATCTACAAAAGCCAGCCTGGTTGAATAACCTTGGAAACATGTTGTCATGTCGTTTTGAGCATCTTGGTGACATTGTAGACCTTGACAGTTCAATCTCAATGCTGGAGAAGGCAGTTCACTTCACTCCTGATGGCCATTTCAACAAGCCAGCTTTATGTGACAGCCTTGGGATATCATTGATGTGTCATTTTGAACATCTTGGTGCTACTGTGAACCTTGACAGATCAATTTCAATGCACCAGCAGGCAGTTCATCTTACACCTGATGGTCATCCTGACAAGCCAGCAAGGCTTAGCAACCTTGGAAACTCATTATCATGTCGCTTTGAGCACTCTGGAGATGTTGTGGACCTTGACAAATCAATTTTGATGCTAGAGACAGCAAATTCTCTCATTTCTGATACTCATCCTTCCAAGTCAACTCTGCTCAGCAACCTTGGAAGCTTCTTACTGGGACGTTTTGAGCATCTTGGTGGCATTGTGGACCTTGATAGATCAATTTTGGTGTTGGAAAAGGCTCTCTGTCTCACTTCTGATGGCCATTCTGATAAACCAATGAGGTTCAACAACATTGGAAACTCATTGCATCGTCGATTTCAACATGTTGGTACTATCACAGATCTCAACAGATCAATCTTGATGTATGAACAAGCTGTCCATCTCACTCCTGAGAGTCACCCTAACAAGCCACTGAGGCTTAACAATCTTGGAAGTTCATTATTGCATCGCTTTAAGCAGCTCAGTGACATCAAGGACCTTGATGATTCAATTTCAATGATTGAGAAGGCAGCTTGTCTTACTCCTGATGGACATCCTGACAAACCAAGTTGGTTTAAAAATCTGGGAGACTCTTTTCTGCATCGCTTTGAGCATCTTGGTAACATTCTGGACCTTGACAAATCAATTTCAATGATTGAAAAAGCTATCCATCTCATTCCAAGTAATCATCCCCACATGCCAACCTTCTTGACAAATCTTGGAAATGCATTCTTGAAGGGTTTCAAACACTCTGCCAAACCATCTGATCTTTCTGCTGCTATTATACACTACTCAAAGGGTGCACATACCTTAACTGGTTCAACTTCTGCTCACTTCACTGCTGCTTGTAATTGCATTTCTGCTCTCAGATTACAGGCACACCAGCAGGGCAATTCTCTGGCTCTTCTTGAAGGATATACCACTGTTTTGAATCTTCTTCCAAAATTAGCATGGCTTGGGCTCCCACTTGCAGAGCGTCATCATATGCTTCTTCAGGCTGCTGATGTGGCATGTGATGCAGCTGCATTTGCAGCTGATGCAGGTTATTCTGAAATGGCTGTTGAATGGCTGGAGCAAGGTCGTTCAGTTGTGTGGAATCAATTTCTACAGCTTCGTACTCTATTGAATGAACTTTATGTGAATCATCCAGTACTTGCAGATGAGTTTCAGAAGGTTTCCCAGGAGCTGGAATTTGTCAGTTCTCATGGCTATGCTAAATCCAACAAGCAAATGAAGGAGATGGTTTTAATCACTGCATCCCTGGAGGCAGAAGTGCAAAGACACCATAATCTAGCTTTCAAGCATGAGAAGCTCCTAAAGGAAATAAGATCTCTACCAGATTTTGGATGTTTTCTGCTCCCAAAGACAATCCAGCAGTTGCATTCCAATGTTAAAGCTGGACCAGTTATCTTTCTCAATGCCAGTAAACAACAATGTGATGCATTGGTGATCATTCCAGAGTTGGAAAATGTTGTCCACATCCCTCTTGATATTAGCCATCAAGATGTGAAGCTCTTGCATTGTTTGTTGCTCAAGCACAATCATCCTATCCTTTCTTATGTTGATATTTCAACACTCTTTCCCTCTGCAAACAATACTACCTCACAGTACTTGCTTGAGAAGCTACTGATGAAAAGGAACAGTGAGGAAGATGGCAGAGCTGGACAGCCAGAACAAAACAGGACATATAGTTGTGATGATCATTTTCAATACATTCTGGGATTCTTATGGAAGAAAGTTGTACATCCAGTCTTGAATGCAATTGGCTTCTCAGTACCTGTATGTTGTTGATTTCTAAGTTGATATAGGTTTCATCTTCAACTAATGTTTCAATTTATTCAGATTTCATCTTCTAATGGCATAGGAATGCCTCATGTATATTGGTGTCCAACTGGACCATTTGCCTTTTTACCCATACATGCTGCTGGACTTTATAAGGTGGAACAACCTGGTGCAAAGCTCTCTGACTTTGTCATATCCTCCTATATACCAAACCTTAGTGCCCTCTCACCACAGAGAGAGAGAGAAACAAATAGAATTATGTCAGATATTTGTCTTCTTGCTACCTCTCAGCCACCTACAGATGGACTTTCTAGCCTTCCATATGCCAAACAGGAGATTGATCAAGTGAGATCACTTGCTGCCATGTCTTCATCTGTAGATTTCAAACACTCAGATGGTACCATTGAAGATGTCACCAAGAAGATGATGAATGCAGACTGGATTCATTTTGCATGCCATGGGATTCAAGACACTAAGAATCCATTAGACAGTGGCCTTTGTTTGGCAGACAAGCAAAGATTGAAGCTCTCTGACATCATCAAATTATCTTGCCCTCAAGGTGGTCTTGCATTTCTTTCTGCTTGTCAGACAGCACAAGGTGATAAGAAATTGCCAGAAGAAGCTATTCATCTTGCTGCTGGAATGCTCCTTGCTGGTTATGGCAGTGTTATTGCAACCATGTGGTCTATAATGGACCAGGATGGACCAAAAGTGGCACAGAAAGTATATGAGCATCTCTTTAGAGATGATAAGATTCCTGACAGCACAGAAGCTGCAGAAGCATTGCATCATGCTGTCAAGAATCTCTGCAACTCTGGTGCACCTTTCTCCTCCTGGGTCCCCTTTATTCATGTTGGGAGATGATAATTGACAGGGCTTTCAATATCTTAATAATTTCTAACATGCTCTCCATTTTTTCTTCTTTGTAAACAGAATGCTTATTTATGTGATTGACTATTCTACTGCCATGTATGGTTTGTAGAATCCTATTCTCTCATAAATATATTTTTGTTCAATTTCTCCTTGCTGCCATGATAGATGGGAAGATAGTTAGCATCTGTAAGTTATTTTCACATTATCTCAACTTTCCTTGATTCAATCAACCCTACTCTCAAATTAAATTAATGAAGCAATCACCTGATTTTTTCACAAGGTCTTTATTTGCACATTCAAAGGTGCTGAATTGCAGTATTTTAGAAGTCCAATACTCCAGACTCAGAGCTGTATTTTCATACCATCTCTGTAGCTTCATGTTTTATAGGGACAACACTCCCACACAAGGCCAACTTCCATCATAAATCAGTATAGAAATTTATCCTAGTATCAACCTCAACCCATCCTGGCTCTGGGTTCAGTGCACATCATTCTGAGTTGCTAACCCAAAGGCATGATCAAGTAGCAAGGGCTATGCCTACATCTCAATCAAGCAACTCTATACCTTTTATTACATCTTGGTCAGCTGTCCAATCAGATGTTCAAGCTTCCTCTGATTGCATGTGTCACAGTTTGATCACAAATTGTAATATGCCAAATGAAAATGAAAGTTCATCAGCAGAATGGTTCTTGTGTAAAAAGCATTTACATTTGAATACCTCTGGCCTGTGAAACTTGATCAGGCCTTGTGCCATCAACTTGAATTCACCATGTCAACAGTGCACCCCATGTAGTAGATTTATATTTACCATGCATTGAATATTACCATTGCTGCTCAACACAAAATTGATTATTGTTTCCCTTAACCCAAAAAGGATGATAGTACCATCTATGTACAGTTGCATACAGAATACCTTTAAGCCATCAGAATCCACCACCCAATTGATGCAGTGTAATCTACTCACCCAGAAGTGCAACTGGATGCCAACTCAATGTTTCTTTAATGGCAGCTTCAATTGATCTTTCCAATAAGAAAGCCTCTGTACTGCTTCCCCAATGACAGAATTGATTTCTGATTAACCCCATGATTGCACATTGGGGTACAGGGCTATTGCCAGGATGAAGATCATGAGCACAGAATATATCTGTCAGGGACACCATAATGAATGGAAGACACCTGAGACTCTATGAGTCCATACTCATACCATCCATTTCTGATGCTGCTAATTGCACATGTTCTGTGTTCTGACAGTCTACTCTTGGACTCATTAAAATGTACTTACCAGCATAAGCACTTGCACAGGCTTCTTTTAGTGTATTCTTGACATAAGCTACTTCTGTTAAGGATGGAGCATTCATGGATAAAAAAACCATATTTCCACTCCATTTTGCACATGTCCCCTAAAGGTGGTAAGTGTCAATCCCAAAAATGTTACCCAACACTGGGATTGGTGGGGATCCAGAGGGGAGATGGCAATGACCAGCCCCTTCCTTGCACAGATAAGCTATTAGTAACAGAATATAGATAGGGACAATAAACAATGATAAGGAAAACATGCTGAGAAGAGGGAGACCAAGCTGAAAGGATCGCACCATTGCTTTAATATATGAAGCAATAGAATACACAACCAATGAGTATTGTCAAGGCCAACCAGAGGCCTGGACAAGGTTAAGCAAAATGGCACTCTAGTTGAATCTGGTAAACAGGATAAGATCGATGCGAAAGGATGAGACAAGGGTCACCACCAACCATGGAACCAAGGGTTACAGCCTATACCACAAGTCGAACACCACTGTTGGGTTGGGATGGGTTGAGTTATCCTCCGATAGATGGGCCATGTCATAGCATTTTGCGCGTAGTAGTGTGACGCGCACATCACAGTCCTATTCAAAATTTCAACCAAAGTTGTGGCCGGTTCCGTCGAGTATGACTGAACAAAAGTAAGTTACGACAAAACATGCTAAGTCACCCAGATCTGCATGTGGAGATACTGAAAATAATGGTTCCTGAGACGGCGCGAGACCAACCAGCTGTGGACAATCCCCGCTGCAACGACATCCAGGATGAGACATATGGGCTGGAACTTGAAAGCTCCTCCCAACCATTTTTGCCGTACCCATCATACTCGCTCTGATGGGCCTAGACTAATGTGGATACATAGCTGAAGATTTGTAAGAACGGAAAGAACGGGAAGAATACACTTTCAGAATTCCTGGTGGCCACGTTGCTCGCTGTCCTTGCTAGTGTCTTCACAGTCAATAAAATGGTTTGGCTTGATCCTTCCAATGATTGACGACCAACTAATAGGTAGCGATGAAGGACGCTGAGAAGTGAAATTAGTCACGCACCAGCAAGCCTGACTCGAACTGTTCCAGACACAGTGGGATGATCGAACACAGCGATATGTCAGTTTGACGTGACAAGCCACGGCCATGACCGACTTGGACTTCATACTTATCAGCTAAAAAAACCATATCTAAGGGAACGAATACGCCTGGCTTGGATCCAAGATGTCAAAGCCACCCATAGCAATGGTTCGAACGCATCAGGTTGGCATCACTAAGGTAAATGGGGATGCAGGTCACCACGGAGACAGCCTGGCAACCTCAACAATGTAGAGGGCTAACGCATGTCTGCCTTCGCGAGCTGTCTTGTGAAAGGGACCAGTGTTTACACGCTAGACCTACAGCAGGTAAGTGAAAGTGCGATATCTCTCTAACCTTCATACGTGGGGAGGTGCGGACTCGGGCGACAGCCTCGGATCTCATAATTGACCATTGTTTGCCGGTTAGTACAAGGAGTGATGAGGCTGGAAATTCACCTTCGGCAATTGCCGTACTCATCCTTGTTCGATGTATGTTTAAGAAAATGATGGGAAGGACATAGTGGGGGATGCTTGATGACGTCTGTAGGAAGAATAAAGCATAGGATAAAGATTGCCACTAGGGGGAGGTGAAGGCATACCAAGAGGATACCCGAGAGCATGTTGGCGAACTAATACGACACAGTTCAGTGACGACAAGGTGTAGTTAAAGGTTATCTCCGCTCGCAAAAATATCCATATACGTTAGAAATTTTACTTCCGGTACTCAAACTCTTCGTGTAATGAACACGGGTAACATCTGGTTCAAGACTGAATGGTAGTGTACCGTTGTGACGCCCATCAGGAGTGTCGCGCACCGTAGAACCTGGCCGCATGCAAAAATTAGATGGTAAAATACTTACACAACACCTGCAAGACTTGTCTTATTGGACCCTCACCCATTTCATCTCTGAGATGCTATTATCTCCACATCTGCTTCGCAACATCTCGGGATTTCTTATCGCGCGTAGAATAACACTAAGCCTTCACTCACTATTTGAATACTTCAAATGGAGACGATGAGGGAATCGGATTGGTAAGGGATGGGTGATTCCCCCACGGCTACCTGAGTGGATTTGATGGGACTTGCTATACCACCTCCAAGGGCAATTCGCTGGATACTTGGGCCAGGAAAAGGGGGGACGATTCGTCTCGATACCGCGGTCACAGCGAAGAACTAACTGATACCGAAAATTGGATTGACTATGCCTGTCGTGCTTATAAGAATGATACAGTGGGAGGATGGGAAGAAAACACGTGGCCATCGAACATGTGAATAAGAAGCGAGCATGGGCACTGAAACCAAACCTCAAAGCAGGGTGCGAACCTTTTTTGTACAACGTGAAACCCTTCTTTTCGGACGGTCTGGGTCCTACTTGAGCGGTCCTACTTGAGTACGAGGCAATAGATGACAAAGATGCGTGACTCAGAAACATCCCATTTAGGCTTCCAGCACAAAGATGATGGTATGCCTAGCAAGTCAACACAACGAGATGAAATGTCCCGAACGAAGCGAGCACAGTTTGTGGATAGGACCCGATAGTGTCCGAGGCTGACCAACGAGGTCATCGAGGTTTACATGAGCAATGACCCGCATGATGCCCGCTCCGTTCCTGTGGCTCCCACTTCCCCCGAGGAGAAAAAACGATTTCCACCATTCAGGAGAGAATACCTACATGTACGTGTCAAGGGAAGGAACAACTTGAAGTTCCAATGCACTGACTAGGGCTGACCTGCATGATATATGTAAAACAAAGAAGCTGTCACGGTATCGCACATAACTCTAATCAGGCCACAGTGAACACCTTGTCAGATCGCCTTTGGCATCCTTGACTTCTTGCGGTTGCGGGTCGGTGTGGGAGGAAGAAGATATTGGCGACCTCGAGTTCGAGTGGTGATGGTATGAGGCGAGATGGAGCTTGCCAGTGAGGTTCACCTCGAGCAACTCGAGATATCCGTCCGAACAGTCTTGGAAAGTCACGGCGCACCGCCCCCAACCGAGAGATACAAGCCGAAAGACACGAGTAAGTGCCAAGGGATCTATTTCATTTACATTCCCGTGGACGTTTGAGATTCAAGCAACGGAAATAAAGAGAGACGAAGTCGAGCAGGTACTAAACATGGGAACGGCGAGGTGTGCGTGGGACAATAATGTATAGAAAGCCAGCTTTCCATAATAATGTAACAGCTAACAACCGTCGAGGAACTTGAAGGTGATTATTTGTTCATCGGGTAAGCACTGTTGAAGCACTAAGTGTTCAAGCTCTAACGATCCGAAACCACCGAACCTCCGAATGGTCTTGGTTAACTGCATCTGAATGTAATTCAAAGCCCTCGGCGACAATGTCCATTTGAGCAAGCTATGTGATACAAAATGCTAACTATCAGCATCCGACCTTAGCTCAGTTGGAAGAGCGCGAGACTGTAATGGGTAAAGCTCATCTTGAGGTCGCCTGTTCGAGCCAGGCAGGTCGGATTATATTTTGACTTTGCCTTCCGCGGTCCAGTGTATGACTAACAAAGGTCTTGTTCTGATGGGATTACGGATCCCTTGGATTCACCGGCAAAGAAGTCGTGACGACGCGGAGTTGCTGCCAGTGTGAATGTTTGACTGATGGCTCTGTTTGGTTCACATCGCGAACTTCTGCGAAGTCCATGCCGTCTAGAGGAATATAACGAACTTCACTGGCTATGGGATGTCCGCTGCCATCACGATATCAAACGGCGAACTCTTCGCAGAGCCATTTCGCTGATTTCAAAGCGTTCGCGTCTGAAGCCGGGACCGTGCGGATATACTCAGTGAAATCGCCTGATGGCACCTTGATCACGGCTTCGCTTAGGGCAAGGGATGCAAGCGCTCAAAATACATCTCGAGGCGGAGAGCCGTGGTGAAACCATAAAGCGGCCTTGCGCGAAATAACCTGTTCCATCTAACTAGACAAGAACCTGGAAGATAGAATTAAAATTGTCCAAGTATTAATAACCAGACCTCCTCAACACACTCACATATGTCTCGTATAAAGAACCTTTCTTCCATGCCCTATGTGCTGTTATCCCCAGAATCGAAGAAAGGTCGAGTACAAGTAGTGGGTTATCACAGTGATGACACCGAAGAAAATATAGATGTGCGCACTGTACTAGGTGACAGTGTTGTGGGTAACAGATAAAGTCGTCGTGTGCGATGGCGCGTTGCCGACTCGCCCGACACAGACGACCGAGGCAAGTACTAAGGTGGATACAGTAAATGAAAATGAGTGATATGAAGACTGACGTAAAACTTCAATTACTGGCCCATTAGTATGTAGCTTGTTGGGTTGTCGTTGAGTGGCTGTATATATTTCCAACGACAATGCGGCCCGAACCCTCAATCAGACCCTCTCCGGCTCCATGTTTTCCGTCAACCTGAACCAGCCCAGGACCCGGGGCAAATATCGGCGAGGTCATGATCTATATAACGATCTCCGTCGGATCCGCATCTGTCTCACAGCGCACGGCCTGACGGAGATTAAGTACCAAGCACGATGCCATTGAAACGACAGTATCGATCCCGATCGAGGGAAGAATCGATCACTGGGGAAATGAAACGGTGCTGGGTTTCAATCCAGTCACGGCCTGTGACAGTGCTTCCGCTCCACTACGCAAAATTTACCAGGTCCATTGAAACCGCTCCGCAATGCTGACCGCAAACATCACCCAAACCACTGAAATCAGCATGCCATCGCCATGGGCCGTAACAGTGCGCACGAGCTGAAAGGGAAGGTTAGATGCGCATGACAACGTAACACAACTCTTGTGGAGCTCACTGTGCCTAATCTGTGGCGAAGCTTTTTTACGACGGGGAAATCTAGCTCCAAAAACTCCACATGGAGCACCGTGGTAATGTATGCTGTACCCCAACCCTCGAGGGGCGCATAGCATATTTACCAGGATGCAGTCACAGGAAGGTCGCACTGCGATTCCCCAAATACCGGGAGATTCTCGTGTTTATTCCCTTCCACAATAGCAGTCAAGTACTTACGGGTCCCCATCTCAATGCCAGCCGTTCTGTAAGGGTGTTCTTCAATCAATTAGCTGTTGTCGTGTTCAATGGACCTCAGGCCCGTGCGAGCACACGCCAATGTCCCTCTCCTTCCTCACGTCCGGGAAGCCCGTCAAGTCGCCTCTAACGTGGCCACATCTTCTGGAGATATCACTATTTTCATTGTCATCCCTGTGGTTTTTGCGGTTATAGCGGTCGTGGTCATTTTTCTACGGGTACGTGTCTCGGTCTGTTCTAGTATCCATCACATTGAAAAGGGTCGCCATATATTCGTAGTGCGCACAGCAATCATCCTCATCACACGTAACAGCGCGTCGGGTGGTGAATGCACCTCCTGGTTCACGAGGACCCGTCATCGCGGAAATTCTTGCTAGCAGTTCTGGTGGTGCGGTTGCAGATCATACATCGGGGACATCTTTGGGTGCAGGCGTGTTGGCTGGCGAGCCATCAAGAATGCCCATCGTTCACCAAGACGGTGGGCATTTGCCACAGCTACACGAAGTCGGACCCTCTGAGCTCCCCCCATCTTATACGTCCGCCACTGTAGCGTGACCTTGTAGGGTTTGTCTCTTCTAACTATTTACGGCTTTATTCGTAGTTTTGATCAGTGTCCACTCATGTGATACCATAACGGGCACTTCCGCCGCGTCGACTATTCTTCACCCAGCCCTTGGATCGAATTGGGCAGCGATTAGAGCAGGTTGATATTCTGCCTGGTGATTTTGACCCATTATCAGATGGGCGGCTGTGCATCCCTTCTAGTGAACATTGCTCATCCCCGAGGGATCACAGTTTGTCTTGTCTCGATTGCCTCCAGGTAGTGCGTCATGTGTCTTGTATTCATCCGCATCCTATGCGTGGGGAGTACCGTACGCATTCACCCCTGCAAATCACAAGAAGGTCTGGTCTGAATTATGTCTGATAAATAAGTTGTACCAATGTCTGCTTAACACCAAGGATACCCCGTCCTGACGGGGCGTATACCATCCGAAGTCTCCAATAGTATCATCCAGCGCCCTCTGATTCTACGTCTTGTGTCGATGCAAGATTTCGAGTAAACGCTGACTCTGTCATTGTCTGTAGTTCGAACGCTGTCGCTTCCACATCGGTCCTGCGGCTCACAGCCTCACGGAGGTTGAGCACCAAGCGTGACGCCTTTAAAAGAACGTGGTCGTGAAAGACAAACGTGAGTGCAACGTCCCTGCTGTCTAACCATCGATCGATGGGACTTACACTCCATGAGTATATGCCGAGTTCCCACCTGTTTTTCACCGGACGTGAATCAGTAGTGTCATTATTAATCATCAGGAAGTTACACATACACCTTGAATGTTGCAGACTCGCTGCCTAAAATGCTTTGAGGTTGACGGACCGTAATAATATTAGCAAGTAAACAAGCTGTGATCCGAATCCTAGGGTATCTGTTTGAGCACTTGAGAATAGTTCAATAGACACGCACCAAATATTCTAGCAATGTCGATCGCTCAGAAAACATCATGGTGAAATCAATGTGAGCAAGTGACGTACAAGAAATAGAACAAGATGCCATCCCGCACGATTAGAATGACAAGTGGAGAGAGATACCTGATGTCCATCAGGTACTTCAGGATGATGCGTCGCTCTTTAACAAGTCGTTCGACGGTCATGCCAAAGAACAATGCTGACGATCCGTGTGAATTTTCGTCGATAACATGGATGGTGGCATCACTTACTAGCAATGAGCAGCACGGGTATGCTGCAGAAAGCAAAATTTTACCGAATGTACCACAGACCGTAGCCTGCAAGACTTACTATGATATGAAACTCCGAGATGGGCTAGGAGATATTGCATCACACCCATGGAGGCCTGTTGGTAAAGGGGAAATGTATGCTTGTATGCCACGCATCGTAGAAGCATATAACTGGAGCTACATGACGTAAGCTCAACATGAAATAGTCATTCGATGATTTCAGGGACTGACTGCAAGTCCACCTTGAATAGGATGATGGTTCAGCTCTAATGCTTGAGAAGGTGCAAGATATACATACATATGATAGTCAAAACGCAGATGACGAAGACTGCGAAGATAATATGTTCAACGGGTTGAAGATCTGACAGGTCGTCACTTTTACCTTTTCTACTCTGATACATTGCGTGCACGCGCAGCATGAGAATCACACTTGTTGCAGTGGAAATTGGAATGTTCCCGGCTCTGCATTCTCGTGGGTACCAATATGCAGTGTAGTTTAGCAGGAGAACTCACTGCGGAAAGTACCATACCCACCAGCGGCAGCTGAAACACAAATTTAGGACCAGCTATGTCTCGTGACATGGGGAGACACACATCTGTAAATCGAAACCAATGTGAGTCTGCTGGTCCGACCCTGAAGGTTGTATAAACATGACCTACTTGCAAGGGGACGCCGACCGCTTCAGTCACTGTAAAACGGGTTGTTGTTGTTGTTGATAACGACTGAAGCGTTCGAATCGATCAGAACCCACCTATAAAGTTAATGCTGTGTATATTTTGAGACGGAAAATCAGTACGTGTTATTAAGGCAAAACCTCTGCACACGTACATGCTTAGAATCAAACCATAGTACCTTGTAAAGATGAAAAGAGCCTTGGGGAAGGACCATCTCGCACTGAAGCTTGAAAAGTCAGGAGAGCCTAAAAGAATACGTAGACTGACGCACTTCCAAATGAGTTCGATCTGCAGATTTTTCAGTATTGTTGCACGTAAATCATTGATAACTATTCACCTCCCTGTCCAAGTTTATCAGGATATCGTAAAAAAGAAAGCTGGTCATAGACACTGATCGAGAGTCAGCGGGAAGAAGAATATAATAGTGCAACCCAATGCTCACTGCAAGCATAGATGTTCGTCAAATTTTGCTGAACTGTTTTTCCCAATACCAATGTCGGCTGTCCCATTACAGCCGACATCCTCCCGGTGGTGCTTCAGGTTCAAGCTCGAAGTAGTATATTGTCAGAGGGCTTGATTAGGGGCACCACTGGCAGAGGAACTTCGCGTCATTTTGCATGTAGCTGCACCACGATGGTGCTGTATATACTGGTACAGAACATGTTTCAGCATAGGAATCGGACTCAGACCGCGTGGAGCACAGGGGCCATGTGGCCCATGACATCAGGTACTGTTGGCTGGTGGCTGTTTCATCAATTAATTCCGGGTAGATCGATAAGTCAAACACACCACGGTCACCAAAGTTGGAAGCCTATCGGGAGGTGCATGATTGCCGGGGTGCCCTGGTCGTTCGATGACCGCCTCAGCGCTTAGTTGCTGTGCGGACATTGTGCCAGTCGGCAACCCCGGGCTAACAGAATAGACAATGTAGGAATCCATGATGGATCGGTAATTTCGCGCCATGCTGGGTCTCAGAGAGCAACGTGAACGGAGTCCCTGTCAAGTGCAATGATTATTGACTCATCGGGTAAGGATCGAATAGTCGTGATGCGATCACGGTTGCCTGCCACCTCCGCGGCGTCATGGCTAGTAATTTTATTCTCCATCCCAAAATGCCGAACTTGAAGGCGGATGTAGGAGTCGTTCAGATGGAGTTTGATTCAATCCGCCGCTCTCGCCTTCCTCTGCCATCTGCCCTTGTTGCTGCACGCCTGCCCGCCCGCCGCTGTCGCTGTCCCAGCCACCAGGGAGCCTCGAGGGTGATGTTATTGGCCATAGTGGACGTTACCATTTTTTTAATGGGGCGGGACGGCGGGTGATCACCGGAGACAGAATCCGTGCATTCTCTGGGATGGCCATCCTCAAACCTCCGAGTCAGCTTTTGCAGCATGCATGTCCGAGTCGGATGTTCCCGGAATTCGGTGAAATTGACTAGTTCCGAGGCCATAGTACGTCATAGCGGCACCAGATACAAATGCACTGCTCTCTCACTCTTTGACTTCGCAGGGAGCTTCTTGAAGATGTATTATACACCTTGACATCATTCATGGTAAAATATCCTGTCGCCAAGCTGCTAGCTAGCTGCGTGCACTGTGGTTGGAATCGGAGCTCCCCGATTCTAGACTCCCAGACCGTCTTCCTTTGTTAGTAGCCGAGTAAGAACGATCCATGTCTGCATCCTGCTAATGTGCCATTGTATCACGCTGATAAGCTCAGGGTGTCACCTGTGCAATAATCAGGATGGGCAGTTCGAAGCGCCTTAAGAGAGGGCTGCGCTCGCACAGGAATTCTCAAAATTTAGACACTGACGTTGGCAATAGCACCACCCGATTCTCGTATTTATTCTCTTATCCGGGACACGAAGGCGTCGACTGGAATCTCTCAATGCCAACCATACGGTACGAATACCCTTCCACCCTTCTATCTATCCTGACAGCGAATCCAAGATCCATACACGAACCTTCCGGCGTCACTCTCCATGTTCACCGCTGGCGTGCGCGCGGAACGGCGAGCACTACTTCAGGTAGCGTCATCATGCTCGTCGCAGTGGTCATTGGAGGACTGCTTGCAATTGCATTGGCTGTCGCACTCGTCCATTGTCTGGGAAGAGTACGTGTCCCGATCCACTCTACTGCGTGCAACCTTCCGACTACCCGCCACTGATTCATGTAGCGTCTATTACCTACTCCGGGCGTGAAAGTGATTCCAGCTTCAAGGCGCGAAAATATGACCGGCTTGACTCAGCTGGCTGAGTTGCCCAGGACAGCTATTGTTCACCAGGATGGGCACGCATCACAACTTAACGGACAGGGAGCCGGGCCCGTTGAGCCTCCACCGCCGTATTCTCGGACACCCCCTGCATAATGGGATGGGTTCTGCTTTCTGGCGTTTATTCCTAGGTTCAATCCATCGTCATGTCCACCATTCGGATGAATAGTCGAATAGAGATGCTGTTGGCAGCGTTCTACATACGAGTAGCTCATGGCCCTGACGCATTTACCCCACTTCTCAGTTCCCTTGTGAACATGGCAATGGGTTGCCAATGGCATCGTGAAGGAGAATGCTATTCCGTGTTGCTTTCTTTTCAGTTGGTAGGACAAAGTACAGCCATAATTTACCGTGCCCGTGTGGGCGTCCTTGAATATATCGCCGTTGAGAAAGGTAAGCATCACAAGCGAAGCATGCCAACCGCTGACGTGTATTCACCGGGTTTTCCGAGTTGAGATGCGTCGCCGCCTTGGAGAGGAAAGTGGACTTCTGGCCCCTGGACGAGGTATAGTGGCAGTGGATGCCACAGCTTCTGTTGTTAGGCTCCCGAGGCAAAGGAGTTTGAGACTATTTGGGTAACATTGATACGAGCAGTCATCAGTCATGGATCGACGAATCTGGACGGCTACGCAATGGTTGACCGTAAGTTCTGAGTTTATTTCAACTCCTCTTTGGCGACACATCAAGTATCCTTGACGGACGACTCAATGCCGATATCCAGTCATTGTGGCCTATTGTCGTGCTGTTTTTTGTCCATCGTCAATTAACCCGAGCGTTTTCCCTCCTACCCGCCCGATGGGATGTACAGTAATATCTTTTCGATGGATGCGTGACCTCCGAGTTTTCTATGAGGATCAGGCCGCATAACGTGAGGAATCCAGGAATCAGCATGAACTTGTCTTTTAAATGCTTGCATAGTCTAGCCAGTGATGCATCGAGGATGACCATCGTTGGGCATGACGGCGGGCGTGGTGGCACAGGTCTAGATCGGATGACTTACAATGTTTCTGCGGTCTGGGCAGACAACTTCTGGAACGTGGTCGTCATTTACTCACTTGGAGGACTGGCGAGAGTTAGGGTCAGCGAAGTCTCGCAGGATATCCACCGGCTTACATGCCGATATCGTCGGCGTGGTCGATTAGAATATCTGATGATCATCCATCCACAATAAGTTTTTTTTTCTGACTTGGCTAGCGTTTGGTACCGAGGGGGGCCGCAACCCATGAACCCTCGCGCTTTCGTGACGAAGTTGCGGACCGAGTCGAGAGGGTGGCAACTAGATGAAAGACGTTTCAGTGAACTGTTGTCGAGGCCTTACGACACGAAACCGTCAGACGTGAGATGCCTCTGCTAGTAAAGGCCATCGAATTCCGTGCCAGTGCCAGTTCGATGATCCATAGAGTTACTTCTGGCAGGGTCGCTTATTTGGCAATCAAAGTGAGAATTTGCGGTGTGTCAAGTGACCAATTCCATCGCTACAGCCGTCTTGGAGTGTATATAACAACGCTTTCCACCTGCTGCTGATTGATTGCTCAGTGCAAGTTCGACGGATCATGGAGGTCGTTCGCCTGATTCGCCTAGCGAGTCGCTCTCACGATCAGAAGTATAGGTGGCTGTGCCCAGTAGGGGAACTTTCAATTGCTCATTCTAAAGGTCCATCTCGCCTCGGCTGTCCACACATCGTACGCCATGTCTTAGATTGTCTCGTACGGGTGTAGGCTAACACGAGGATGCAGTCTTGATCGTGTCCTCCAACTGCCCATCGGCCAGTGCACGCACCCATCGATCGTTCGAGGCGGGCTACTGGCACGCGAAGCTCGTACCACAGCCATTTGCCCGTTCGTTGGGGCGAGTTGGACTTCTTTGCGATCTATTTTCGAGGTTGCATGCGACGCCCTCGAGGACCCGTGCACGACTACGCGTACGGTGGCAACGTTCATGCAAGTAGCAAGATGGGCCCTCACAGACGTACGTGTTCGGTTCGGACCGACGCACCTTCGCTGACACGTTTGTTGGATAGAAGCTGTGGCGACGAGTCTGTTTGACGATCTGGACCCCGATCACGCTCTGATGCCCACACATCCCGTGCTTATTCCAAAAATGCATCACCGCCCAACACCTTCTTCGAGCGCCCTACCCCCCACTCAACCACCACCTCAGGCGCCGTTCCCCGTTCAACAGGACCGACCAATGACGCTGAGCGAAGCCGATATTGATCGGTTCGCGACGCTGTTTTCGCCCGCGACGCCACCTGCCACACCCACCTTGACTGAGCGAGAGCCGATTGCCGTCCCGAGCACGCGTGCGCGCAAGACAACGCAGGGCTCGGTGTCTTCGGACTCGGACTTCGGTTCGTTTGTGTCAGTGCTGCCGTCTCAGGACCCGCTAGCCCAAGACTCGATCACTGTGGAGGGCTTTTCACCCTCGCGCTCTTCCCGTCCTCAACCCCAACTATGTTCACATTCTCATTCCATATCACAGTCACAATCGCCATTTTATGCGCCGACTCCAATCCGGAGTAACCAGAGTCTTGCCTATTTTGATCGGTTCACCGCGAGCGCCAAGGAGGCATCGGAACGTAACAGACGAGGAGTGCTGGATGAGCTGCTGCAGCATCAAGACGACCCGATGTACTTTCTCGACACCCGTCCGACTTCAGCTCCTGTCCCGACCTCGCCATCGCCACCGTCTACCGTCCCACCCCTTCTTTCCCTCCCACCCAATGCACCGTCCAGTACCTCCACCTCGACATCAACTTCGTCCTTAACTTCGTCACCGATACCACATTCCTCATCAACTCCACCAATCCGCGCCCAATCTCCGACCTCGATACCCCAGTCGACGGATGACGCCCTCGCCGAGGCACTTTCTTCCGACATGACAAATCCAATCTTGGTTCGCGGAGGCGGAGGGAGCGTCAAAGTTGCGCCCAGTCACTCGTCGCGCACGCGCATGCCCCTGCCGCCGCGTCTGAGCAGCGGGCGCGTGTCGCCGCCATTTATGCCCGGTTCGTCCACGTCCATGACGGAGACGTTGTCTGCGTCCGAGCCGTCCCTCGGCCCTCCTTCAATGTCGTCAGGTACGGCAGCATCAGGGTCGTCGCAACCCGCGCAGGCAACACTCTCGCGTCTCTCTTCAAGCTTGGTGTCGTTTTTACCTTCTCCCCGACCACGCTCAACCGCTCCGGGTCCCTCGTCTGCTGGCATGCCAGGACAGTTCTCAGCGCCGAGCGCACTCCATCGGTTTTCGACTTCTCCGTTTGGTCCGGGGGTGACACACGGGTCACCGTTTGCGTCGACGCCGTACATACCACCCTCGGGCGCGCCCGGGTTCGCTGGCGATCGGGCATGGGACAGAGG
>JBBPTO010000308.1:0-35430 GCA_038094155.1 Pulveroboletus cf. aberrans | reverse complement strand
GATGTGTATCTAGTATTTCACTGAGGTAGCAGATGTATCATTCTCTACAATTCACTGAGACCATGGAAAGCCTGGAAGGAATGCCAAAATAATAGTGATAGCATTAAAAATCTGATTTGCACTGCATTTGAACAATAGAATGCCATATATCTAATGTTGATGTATGTCTAGCATTTTTCATCAAGATGTCTGATGTATTATTGTCCGCACTTCACCAAGACCATGGGAAACTAAGAAGGAATGCCAAAATAACAGTGATATCACCAGAAGTCTGATATACACTATGTTTCAACACTAGAACACAGTATGCTATCTAATATTGATGTGTATCTAGTATTTTCACCAGATTGGCTGATATATCATTCTCTACATTTTGTGGAGACCATGTGAAATCTGAAAAGAATGCTGAAATAACAGTGGTAACACCAGAAATCTAATATACATTGCATTTAAACAATGGAAAGTATATTCAATATGATGTGGATCTATCAAATTGAATGGGCCAACCAGTCAGTGCTAAGAGGACAGAAACTGGCCGACCTGTGAATATTGAGAGGACAGTGTCATTGGCCAGCTGGACACACACAGAGCACAGTCCATCAGCCAACTGGCCATTGCTAAGATGACAGAATTGGCCAACCAGTGAATATTGACCAGGCAGTGTCATTGGCCAGCCAGACATACAGGACATGGTCAATTGGCTGACTGGTAATTCACCAGATCAATATTTGATTGGCCAACATTGACTGGCTGGCAATTGACAAAAAAATTCTACTGCTTTATGTGTCTTTATATGGGGAAAGGAGGGAATCATGAAACATGTGGTGTATCTTCCATGCCAGTGGAAGGCAGAGTTGATACATGATCAGAGATAACACCTTTGTAATCATGAAGAGTTCTTCCCTTTTTGGTGTGAACATTGGATTCACCACTGAACAATAGAGATTCTTGGCTTCTAGCCAAACCTTGTCTCCCTTGGAGAACAGGGTGAACAATCATTTGTTTTGTGACACCATAACTTGATGTGCGAGTTTGTGGGCTGCAAGGGCTTTGTCCCTCATTGCAGATAGGGATTTCAGTTGGAGGTCAATG
This sequence comes from Pulveroboletus cf. aberrans, assembly GCA_038094155.1. NCBI lineage: Eukaryota > Fungi > Basidiomycota > Agaricomycetes > Boletales > Boletaceae > Pulveroboletus > Pulveroboletus cf. aberrans. Next base: position 34,338 of record JBBPTO010000308.1, on the reverse strand, counting down.
GCGGGGAGTGAGGAATTAGGGAGGACAACAGGTAGGGCACAGGGTTCATAGCCCATCATGAAATAGAATGGTGATTTGCCAGTGATGGAGTGGGGCCAGTGTGGTTGTGCACAAATTCAGTGTGAGTAATCTGATCTGACCAGGAACCAGGGTTTGCACCACAGAAGATATGAAGGTACATTTCAACTTCCTGGTTGACACATTCAGTTTTGCCATCTGACTGGGGATGGTAAGTGGTTGACAAGGAAAGATCATAGTTTAGGAGACAACCCAGCTCTCTAGCAAAGGAAGAGGCAAAGTGCAGCCCTCAGTCCAAGATAATTTTGTTGTAGAGATCAAAGCAAAGAAAGACTTTGTGGAAAAAGAGGGTTGCAACACCCATGGCTGTGATAGTTTTCTTAGTGGGGCAGAAATTTACCCCCTTAGTAAGCCCATGGTTGACCACAACCATCAGGGAATCAAAACCAGAGGAAGAGGGGAGATCTGTGATGAGATCACACAAGATCTGCTGGAAAGGGCATGAACATGAGGATTTAATCAGAGTCAGCAGGGAAATGGTGGGGTAAGTGTTTGCCTTATTCTGTTGGCAAATGGTGCAGTCCTCAATGTACTTCCTTACATATTGGGCTAATCCAGGCCACCAAAATTCAGCAGCAACAAGTTGATGGGTTTTTAAGTAACTGGGGTGTCCAACAGTTTCATGATCATGGCAGTGAGTGAGTACCTCATGACAGAGGTTATCTGTGGGGGGAATGTAGATATGTCCTTTGTACAAGAGAACTCCTTTGGAGTAAGACCAGTCAGAGAGGCAGGAGTGGAATGCAGGGGGTACCTCTCCTCATAGTGCTTGAAGAGCTTGGAGGACAAAGGGGTCTGAGGATGAGGAGGAGGCAATTTTTGTTGCCAATGAGGAGTCTATAAGGTTGATGAAGAGGGAGTCAGGAAGCAGGGTCATTCCTGCATTGTTGTCTTCATTGACAATGAGGTCAGGGTGGCAGGAGAGTGTGTCCAGGGCAGCAAGTTGGGAACCCAGGATGTGGACCATTTTCAAGTCAAAGTCTGTGAGGTCAAGAAGCCATCATGCTTGTTGACAATTCAGATTCTGGGGTTGGTGAAAGTATGTCAGATTCTTATGATCTGTGAATACCTGAATAAAAAAGGGGGAGCCAGAGAGGTAGTGTCTCCAGGCTTTGAGAGCTTGGATTATTGTGAGGAGTTCACAATCATAGATGTCATAATTTCTCTTGGCAGGGGAGAATGACTGTGAGAGGTAAGAACAGGGGTGCCAGTCTCCATTGGCATTGGTTTGGAGTAGAATTGCTTTGGTGGCAAACTTTGACACATTAGTCATGATGGTGAAGGGTTGGAATGTGTCACGGAGGTGGAGGACTGGTTTGGACAGGAAAAGAGCTTTCAGATCATCAAAGAGAGCCAAGCCAGAGTGTCAGCTGCTTCATCTTCTTGACCAAAGGATTTCCTGAACTTCTTCTCAAATTCGGACCATCCCCAAATGAGTTGTCAGTGACAGCCTTTCTTCAAAAGGTTTTCGCCCAGACTTGGGCTGACCTGAGGGTCATGAATGAGAGCACAAAGGTGACCTTCTTGTCATCAGTGTGGTACACATCGGAGTTGACTAGGAGGTGGGTTGAAACAGTGTCCAACCAGTCTTCAGAGTTGACAGTGTTGCCATCAAATGGTGCAGGGTGGTTGAGCTTGAGCTCCATGGCTTTGTAAGAAGACATCCTTTTGAAGGCTTCTATAACTTCCTGGGGTTTGGGTGAATCTAAGGGGTTGCTAAGAAAGAAAATTTTCATGGTCTGTGGCTGGGGTGTTGGCAACAGGGGAGTCACCACCTGAGGAATAGATGCAAAGTGGGAAAGACAGTGGGCTAGGATGAGAGCAACTTGAGTATTCTCTTTGATGGGGAGGAAGTCATCCTCATCAGAGGGGGTCCAGTCATGTGGGAGTGACTCAGAATCAGAGGGTTCATTGGGGTGGGAGTGCCAATGAGTATCAATGGGGGGCCTTGGAGGAATGGTGGCTTACCAAATGGTAGCTGACAGGGAAGCTAGACCTCTTGTTACAACTACCTCAGGTAGAGGGCATAGCCCTTAAAGAGGGTCTAGGATACTAAGGATGAAGGAGAGCAGGGCAAGCCACTCTACAAGGACAAGGTTCAGAGATTCTGGAAGAACAAGACATTCTGCTTGTTCTATCTCAATGATCTAACATCAGAGAGAAGACTTCCTTGAAGGTCTAATGCCCTGAGGTGAACAAGAGGTTCTCTTAGAATAGTGTAGCCTTAAGAGTGCTACGAAGTCTCAAAGAGCAAAGAGATTCCCAGTGAGGGACTAGAAGCAGGAAGAAAGGGTGGAGCAAAGACCCAGTGTATTGAGGTACACAAAGGGAAGGTCTAGCTTGAAAGTACAAGTACAGGAAAGTAGGCTCATATAGATGTGGATGGAATTGCTGATGAAGCAAATGGAATTGCACAGAATGCAATAGAAATCAGATGGTAAGTCAGGGTATCATAGTCAGTGATGAAAAGAAAAGAACGTCTGGATTGGAACTTGCACCCATGTATACATAAGCAATGAAGGAAAAAGGGGCCTGATCATAATAGTCACACTATTGGATGTTGCTTGGTGGGGGATACATCAGATTGTCAGCCCATTTATTTTCCTCTAATGACCCTCTAACTGGCCCCTTGACTGGCCTTCTGAGTGTCCCACTCATACATATGGAATAACAGAGGCAGAAAATGCTGATAAATATCATCACCAATATTATTTTGTAAACTTATTTGGCATATATTTCTCCCTCATGCTCAAACTCAGATGATATGGCTGAGTTAAAATTTGAGCTTCAATGTGTTGATTGGAAGTATTCATTAACAAGTTCTAATGTTGCAACCATAACAGAGTCGAAATCCTTTTCAGAATACATTATCCAATATGCTAGCATAACACAAGGTTAATTATTATTCTGAATAAGCAGGGACAAGTTATTCTGCCTCTTTTGATGGGCTCAGTTTCTCCAACAGAGTTGGCTAAGTTTTCTGAAAATGATGTAGAATATTTATTGAGGATTTATTCTTTCCTCAAGATGCAATTTGTTTAACTCTATGTTTACACTAAATTGTTCACACTTATCTGACTCTGCCTGTGGTGTTAGTAGTGGTGCATTGTCTCAATTTTGATTGGCCATTCAGACCCACATCTGACTGTGACATCATTCCTGTGCTATACAACAACTATGTGATGGACAACAAGATGCTTATTGATGACAATCAAGAGATGTCATTCAAATGGTGCATCTTGAGAGGTACTCAGGCTCGACATGTCTGTGTGGCTGAAGTGGTATTTTGATGTACATGACAAGTGGCAACCAGATGCATGACTAGGTGGGCATAGCATGCTCTGAAGTAGTGACTGACAGTATTTCATACAGTATTTATAGAAGGCAATGGTGATATGCTGGGGGATCAGACCAATGTAGGTACAATAGACTATCTCATAATGCATATGGTAGGGAAATTGAAAATGTATGCAATATGAGAAATATGCACTATCAAATTTGTCATGAAGCGTGACCACTGTGACAGGTCTACAATGGGTGAAGTGGCTAAGTGTTAGATATGGTCAGTTTACAAGTAAAAAATGTATCTAATGGAGTTTGTTGTACAAGGTGAAGTTCTTTCTGATAAAGATAAGTACAGAGGTGACCAAGTTCTGTCAATAAAGTGAGCAGGAGAGCTTATGTCACATCTCCATGCTGTAAACATGCATCCATAAGTTTCTCACAGAGATTGAGTGCCTCACTATGAGAAATTTCTGACTCCCTAGGCTCATCTTCATTGTCTGAATCAACCTTGACCACCTGACTTGAATTATTCTTCTCCACCATCTCTTAAACCACCTCAGCTACTATTGCTTTGTTCCCACCTTCAAAAACATCTGTTAGCAAGTTAGGAATTTCAACTTCAGCTGCAGGCTTGAGAAACTTGTCAAGAGTTGGTGCAGTTCTGAAGATGCATTTTTTGGTCTGAAGCTTTGAGATTGAGTCAGAGACTTCATCTTTGAGTGCACTAAGCTGTGAAATAGTAGGGCATGCAAGAAGTCAAAATTTGAGTCCAGTCCAGTTGGTGGCAGCATGCACAAGCTGGTCAATTACTGCTGTGGCTGCATTTGTATTGTTTTCAGCATTCATAACAGCCTTGATAGCAGGTTGCCAGTCCACTTCACTATAGCATGATCCAAGAACATTCTGGACATGATACTCAGCTTCAGGCAATCCCATGTCAGTTGCTGCAAATTCACAAAGGATTTCCCATGCAGCTGGATCTGTGTGAGCAGGAAATGAAGTCGAATCACTGTAAAAATTAAATTTAAGTGATATCAAGCTAAAATTTGCAGTAATGCTTATGGTTGGATTTGGGTGTGATTCCAACAATTTGTAATTGTTTTCTGTGAAACATGACTCCATGCAGACTGTGCCATAAACATTCCTTCAAGGAGATTGATCTTGTAAATGTTACACTCACTTGCATTATCAAGCTGGATTGCTTGACGACAGAATTCACAACAATTAAGTGCCTTGAAGCAACAGATAATACCAGCATCACAGGGTTGAATAAATGAGGTGATTTTGGGCTGGAAAATTTCAAGCTGCACATTTGTTGGCTCATAATTGACTATGTGTTCTGAGAAATTGTCGACAAAAAGGCACACAATTTGTAATCAATTTTTTTGATCCATCTGTTGCATAGAATTAATTTTATTATCAAGCATGTTATCAGAACAGGAACACATACTCCTCAGAGAGTGCTGATGTCATCCATGCTTTTGTATTGCTGTGATAATAAAAGTCCCTTTGATCTGGAGTGTTACCTTGAAAACATTGTGGCTTTTGAGCCTTTCCAATAAACATCAAATCAAATTTCTCACTTTCATCAGCATTGCAGGCAACACCAAGTGTGATCCAAAATTTCTCTTTTTTCTTTCCACTCATTTGTTGAGTTGCAAGTCCACAGTCAGGAGGTGCACTAAGTTAGCAAAAATTAAAATGAAATTTATCTTCAAGTACATCAATTAGAAAAAAGACTCACAAAGGAAAAAGGCTTGTTTCATCAAATTCCACTGATCACATGGTGCAAATTTAGATAAGATATTACAACACCACACCCACTCTGCTTCAACATCATTGAGATCAACTGATCCAGCTTTACCATGGTGATGTTCATGAATCTTGTAGGCTTGACAAAATGATGTGAGCCACCCATCTCCAGTAAGCCTCTTCTCCTTTGAAACATTGAAAAGCTCCTTGAAATCATGTCATTTTTCCTTTAGCATTGGTCCATTCACATGCTATTCCTTTGCTTTCATGTGTTTTATCCATAAAAACAAGGCCTGCTCAATATCTGGCTGTGTGACAACTCAAGGACGCTTTGAAGAAAGGGCAGATGGATTGTCATCAACACGTTTCTCCAATTCTGGGCATTCCTGTAGCTTTCATGAGAGTGTTGACTGCATGAAAATCAAAGCACTCATCTTTACATAATGTCCTGAAATGTCCTTCTGTGCCATTGATGGATGTGTGTCAACAAATGCAAAGACAGTAAGCCAATCACTCAGCATGAGATTCTTCCATGCTGGCTGAGTTAGCACCTGTGCTACTGTTCAGGGTGCACTAATGACCTTCAGCTTCTTTGGCTGTCAGTTGTATGGAGAAGGTATGCCACATTAGCAAAACACTTGATTAGTGTACATAATTGGATAGTGCTGTACAGCACCTACAGGTGGTTACAGCATTACATAAAGCCTGCCCCTGCACAGCACTGTGACAACAGTGTCACAGTGTTGTACAAATATGATCCACTATACAAGCAGATGCAGTGCAACTTGGTCCATCAGGCACCCTTTGTTGAAAACTTGATATTTGCATTCTGCTCTTTTTTTACACAATCAAGGTTCTAGATCATGATCACATGATCATTAGTCATTTCCACTCTTATATTGTTTCATCATTCACTATAGAAATGAGATACTTATGCCATTGGCTAGTATCTATGTATATCCTACTGATATTTTTGGTCCTCTAATTGTATTTCATGACTCATACCTATCCTTATATGATAGAGATCTATACAGAGACAAACAGTCCTGGGAGAGCTCCCTCATGGTTGCTCTCCAGTTAGAAACCTACCCAACTCAGACAGACAAGTTGAGTCCTCTCCTTCTCTGTTTTACTCTAAGACCCTCTACCTTGCAATACTCTGTTCACCCTTGGTGAGTTCTTCCACCAAGGTCCATAACCTTTCCTCTCCCTATCAGTCCCTCGACTGGTAGGACTGTCCACTACCTTGGAGGATGAGACAAAGGGATCTTTGCATCTCTTTACCCTTAGCTCAGCCAAATGACTTAATCAAAATTGCATGTAATCAATATATTTATTATATGCTAATATACAATTTTTAAAATACATATGTAGCACATCATGCACCTGGGGCTGACATGAAGCCTTGCATGCTGGCATGGATTGACAGAAGAGCACTGGATCATGGTCAAGGATGACATCACATAAGGGTATGTCCAAAAGGCAATGTCAAGCATGAGTGCATTCATGCCCTCAGCAAGCACCCATTCTGTGCTGCCAGTGCATCATGCATTTAAGTGATGCTGTTGACAACAAATGGTCTCAGCCACTGCACCAAGTGCTGCAAGATGTCAGTGAGGGTGTTCCATGTTGTTGTCCAGTACTTGCCTTGTATTGTTTTATCTCCCCTTCCATGTCATACTTGAAACATCCATAGTGTTTGAATCAACCTTCAATGAGCTTGTGGAATTTCATCTCAAACATGTTGTGATTGAACAAGTGGTGGACTCAGAGGCCTGATCATAACATTTTTGCAGAATATGTGGGGCCAATGCCCTTTTTAGTGGTTCTGACACTGTCATCACATGAGATCAATGGCATAAGGAGACAGAAACAAATGCACCTCGAATCACCGAACTCTACCTCTTTCAATCCTTCTACAATTTGATGAGAACTGAACACAAGCTGGGCTCGATCTGAGACAAATATCCTGTCAGTGCAGTCATACACAATACCCTGCCTGACTCACCTTACTTCTCCAGAGTGTACAGCTCTTGGAAGAATGATGGCAGATGAATCACAATGCCATTTCTGATAAGGCTGATGCAAGTTGGGTTGACAATGCCTGTGCATCTTTCAATTATCGATGGGATTCAAGAAATGGACACAATCCATGCACTGCTCAGGAGGAGGTGAAAAGCAAACATTGTTGGAATGTTGTTGGGGCCAACTGGTGCAATAATCATATGACCGGCATTGTTTTCCCCTGCACAGCACACACAGCCATCAAACTGTGCTGAGAGCATGTTGACAAGTTTTCCCTTGCCTTCATCACCACACTGGGCACTGCGCATGACAGTCACTGGACAACCCATCCATCAATGCCACTTTGAAGATTGGTGTGAAGAAAAGAGGTGTACCAGGCATGAGCTTGGCATTATATGACCCCACTGATGGGAACCGTGCCAGAGAAACTGATCTGAGCTAGTGCATGAATGTAGTCACCTGAAGGATTTCTGGTGAGATAGTGTTGTTCTGGAAAAGGCACACACGATTTGAGACAACAGGCACATGCCAACATTTCAACCCAACCCATTGAACCTGTCTACATTGCAGAAAGAGAAAAAAATCAGTTCATCAATGCAATGAAAGAGAAAAAAAACCTATCGTCCTGAGCGGCAGCAAGTGGGAGGCAGTGAGAGAGTGCACAAGATGTTATTGTGACAATGCTGCCACTGGGGTTAACAGGAGGGCATGGGTGGGGTCACTGGAATGGCATGGACTGCCTATGTGGTCAATGGCTGCTGTTGTCATCATTGTGCTGCCACCATACCATGGTTGTTGGGCTGTTGGGCTGCTGTTGTTGTGCCACTGCCATTGTCATTGTTCTGCTGCTGCTTTCATTGTCATTGCACTGGCCTTTGTGATTCACTAAGTCCACTTGCATCACATGACACACATGTTCAAAAAATCGTGAAAAATCACCAAGTCCACATTCAACTTCAAGTTTCATATGGCAGAGTGTATAAAATAGTTCATAAAATGTAAATTTGACCATTGAATACATACAAGTTCTACAATTGGTTGACTAGATCATTTTATCTTTTATATATACTTTAGTCTGCTGTACTCTACTTTGACTTTGTGGGGCTGTAGGATTGTCACCACTGTGACTCATGTGAGCACTGTTGCTGCTTCTCTTGATGTTGAGAAGCACCAGGCTTGCAATGGTTTTTTGTTTACCTTTGACTGGAGTACAACAGTTTCAATGCCTACAGCAGACACTGCAAAGTTGTCTCTGAAGGTAATTGGTTGTGGAGAAGAAAGCAGTTTGTACATTTTGAACCATTTTTGATGAGGTACCATGTGTGACACAGCTCCAGAGTCAACAATGAGGCTCCCCTTTGCATTGTGTCAGGGTTCAGACAATAATTAGACTTGAAGGCATCCAATTAGAGATCCTAACACATGCATCATAGCTATATTTCCTTGCTCCAACTTTTCTTTGCCCACCTGTGATGTTCTGCTGACTGTGTTCACCTTCACCTTTTCCTTTTGCCACTTTCAACCTCCTTTTCTGAGCTTTGCAACCCAGTTTTGATACATCCAACAGTTTTTAGTCCTGTGTCCTTGGCATTGGTGGTGCTCACACCATGGGGCATCTCTGAAGCTCTGAACTCTGGCATTCAGTTTGATGCCTTGTGTGTAGAGTTGGACAAACTAGAGGGGTTTAGTTGAGCTTCCTCTGATACAACACAAATTTTAACATTGTTAAAGGTTGGTTTAGGCCCAGTCCACTGAGTTCTGGTTACCTTGGCAAGGGAGAATTCACCTTGGCAATGCCTGTCAGGTGTCAAGATAAATCTAGCCTGAACAGCCACAGTAGTAATCTATTTCCAAGTATACCAAAATCAACACAATACAATAATTACAAAGCAAACTGATTGTGATCACTGGGTGATGAGATTGTCAGCTCTTCAATACCCCACCATGGACCTTGAGGCACAACTCATTGACCAGTCCCCATGAAACCGGCTTATTCTTTTGATCATGCTGATAGCTGCACACACTATGCATCTGTATCAGAAGGTCTTCCTTTGTAAAACTCCTCATGTTCCTTATCACACTTCAATCTTGACTGGGGAAGGTTGGATCATTGAACTTCTTAATGGCAATTCAGATTGTATCTGTACAAATCTTGATGTCAGCCATGAAGTTTTCAATGCCTTGGTAAAAATCCTCAATCAAAATGGCATTGTTAAATCTGGTCATGGCATCTCTGTGGAAGAGCAGCTTGATATTTTTCTATACACTTGTATTACAGGCCTTATCTTGTGTCTTGTTGCTGAATGCTTTCAACACTCTCCAACCACCATTACCAAGTGAGTAAAAGGATCTATTTTTGATGCTTCCACCATAGTAATTTCAATAGATATTTGAAGAAACTGGCTTTTTTTCATCCCATCCCTTTTATATATCCCATGTCAGGCTGCCTACAGTTGATTCACCCATTTCTGCCATAATTGCCACCAATCCACAAATCCATGCATTTCAAAACTGTGTTGGTGCTGTTGATGGTACTCATATCCATGCTTTTGTCTCTCCTGAAAAATATGTCAACATGCACAACTGTAAAGGCTTTCTTTCACAGAATTGCCTTTTCACTTGCAATTTTGACTTTCAGTTCACCTATGCCATAACTGGCTGGGATGGTGCATCCTCAGATGTAACTTTGTGAAATGATGCCCACCTTCATGATTTTTGAGCTCCAGAGGGGCACTATTTTCTTGCTGATGCAGAGTTTGGAGCTTGTAATGCTCTACTTGTGCCATACCATGGAGTTTGTTACCATCTGAAAGAATGGCATCAGGAAATTTTATGGTAATGTCCTGAATTATTTATGCATGCATTTCAATGTTAATATTTCAGCAGGCCAGCTAACAAAGAGGAACTCTTCAATCTTCATCATTCATCACTCTGATGTATTATTGAGTGAATCTTTGGAGTACTGAAGTGTCAATGGTGGATCCTTCAACTTGCCTCTGAATATGATTTGGAAATTCTAGCTTGGATTCCTGCAGCACTCTGTGCTATCCACAATTTTATTCACACTATGGAGCCAGGCATTCTTTTCAACCCTGAATTCATTGAACTTGCAATGGACCAGGCTTTGGAGGAAGATGTAGATGCATTTAAATTTTAGGAGAAGGTCCAGCAAATCCGGAGCAATGAAGACAGGCAGATGCTAGATGTGATCAGATTGCAGAGAAAATGTTGACACAGTATCAGACAGAACTTGCAGCTGCAGATTTGATGTAGGGCATGCCAAGGCCATAACATATGATACAAACATATGTCCATGAACAAGTAGCAACAGTTTACAAAAATGTAACAGTACTACAATTCCATGCAGTCCTTCAGTTCCTGCATTTTTCTACAGACCCACATTATTCTTTTCTCACCTTCAAATGTAAGGAAAATTTTGACTGAAGGCTCATTCTTTGATTCAGACATAAAGTCAGCCAGCAGCATCTTGTCCTCATTATCAATGTCCAGCTCATTTACCATTGCTGCTGCATGGCTGATCAAATCAATGGGTACCACCACAGGTGGTGGTGATGCTGGCAGTGGTGGTGGTGGTGGTGTATTGAGTTTCACTGCCACACTTTTAAGGATGACAGCAAGGTCCTGCATGGCATCACTGGCAATCACTTGCACCTGCACAGTAGCCAACAGTGGCCATGGATGTTTTTCCTCACTTACTACAGATGCCACTTCTGTGGGTGGCTTTTTGTGCTTGGCATGGCTTGCACTGGTGAGAACGGATGACAGCACTGAGGATGTGTGTGGTGAGATGCTCTGAGATATGAAAGATGATGGTGTTGAAGGGTGAATGGCATTTGAGTCGACTGTGGTGGAAACAGAGGCCCAAGTATTGCCCAAGATTGATGGAGTGGTGAGATTGGCTTGCACATTGAAATATAAGGTGGTGGCAGTGGGATCAGCATCGCCGATCTGACCTGAAGTAGATGGAAATGAGGGGGGCAGTTGTGTGTTGAAAGGTGATGTGGTGATGGCATGATCAGCTCAGCTGATCATGCCTGGCATGGACAGATGGATAGAAGGGGTGTAGATGGAATATGAGGCTGGATCGATGGGCTTGAAGGTGATGGCGGTAACAGTAGATGGACAGGGCAGTGGAGTGAAGAATGATGAGGCAGGAGGGAGTGTGTAAAATAAGCTGGACACCAGAGGGGCATTGTGGTTGGATGACGTATGGGCTGGTTGCTCATCCCCAGCTGGGTGAAGAATGTGTCTTTGGTGATTTTTGGTGCTGGCCAGAAGAATCACCACAATTTCATGAAAGAATGGAAACCCCTGGTTTCCAAATGGTCTGGTGGCAGGATTTGACTGAATTTATCAGATCAGCATGAATTGTACAATTGGTAGGTAATTACTCTGATAAATGAATCCCACATGGCCTGTGTGTAGGGTGTCACTGTAGTTAATTCTAGAGGCAGTTTTCAGGTTAAGGACAACATAGTATTGGCTCTTGAGCTACCATGTGTATCAGTCAGCCATTAGGAATAGTTGGGGGAAAGAATATACCTTCAACCATTTACTCGAGCATGAAGACTGTGACTTCTTGGTTGTCCCCAGAAAATATGAGTTGATGTATTCAGCAGCTTGATGGAACATCACTTTCTTGAAATTGCTGTCCCTGGATTTTGCCCTCTTGTTGAGAAGGAAGTGGAGGAGTGCATGAACCTCATCATCAGACCAGCTTGTATGTTGATCTTGTTGTGGCTTGTCACTGACAATTTGCAGGGTTGGTGAGATTGGGTTATGGAGGGAGTGGGACAAGGAGGACCAGAAAGACTGAGAGGATCAATTGGAGCCTGTTTCACTACAGGTCACCACCATAGTGAGCATGGGGAGGGGGTTGAGGGTTTGCATGTGGAAACAATGAAAGAGAAAGGGGTCACAGGGACTCACAGGAAGGGGGTTGGGGGTTGGCATATGGAAATGACAAAAGAGGGAGGGGTCACAGGGACTTGAGGGGGATGCAAACAGATTATCAGTTATATTTAAGCTAATCCCCAATTGGGGTTGCTGAGGTGAATTCTCACTTACTAAGGTAGCCAGAACTTGATGGACTGGGCCTTACCATCTTTGATGGTGTTAATAATTGCAAAGGTGAACACATTCCAATCTGCAAACTGTGACAGGAAGTTTAGAAGGATAAAGGTCAGGACTTTGGCATTAAGGGAGAAGTTCATGCTGGCAAGATGATTTTCAAGGATTCAGAGTGAGGCAATGTGGTCAGAGATGACTGTGACACCATTCCACATAGTGGAGAAGAGCTGGCAGAAGAAGTAAAGGATGACAACAAGATTCAAGTGTTTATAAAGGGCAATGATAGCATTCCAGAGTTCCTTAGCAGAGGGTTTTGACATAACCTTGATAAGGATGGCATCAGATATGTAGTGGAGGATGATGCTATGAGCCTTAAAGTCTCTTTACCTCCATTTCCAGGCATCCTCCACCGTTAAGGACATAGCTCTGATAGCAGAGGTAACAGAGACAGAAGTGGAGTTAATGGGAATCAGAGTGAGGTTGACATCAATGCCAAGAGCAACATCCATGACCTTCTTCTTAAGGAGCTTGGCCTAGATATGGAATTTTCATATCTGGAAATTGAAGTCACCAATGAGAGTTGGTATCAAAGACTTGGAGGTAGTAGTTGATGACATGTTTAATGTGACAAGTCAGATGCAGTCTGATGTCAGGTGTGGTGCCTGGATATGAAGGATCAACCTTTGATAGCTCTGGTTCAGAGTAACTTGGAATGATGCAGAGAAGTTGAGAAGAATTGTTTGGCTACAGTGCTTTCACTATTATGTGCTAGTGGGGCTCATAACCTATCAAAACTAAGAAAGGGGTGAAAGTGCCCACTACATGAATTAGCTACCTAGTGTAATGTAATAACAAAGGGGCTCATTTCAGCTGCTGCCCAGGAGTGGCAAAAATGACTGAGGAAGTTCACAAGATGAAACTGAAACTGAATAGTTATGGATGGAGGCATGATTGCACCTTCTCTGGTGATTTTCAACTTACTCTGACCAGAATAAGTTGGATTCTGAAGCCATCTGGCAAGATGAAACAAGAAAATAGTAAGATATCATATTGAAGAAAATGGCAATGTCAAAATGGATGTAATGGATGTCAAAAGGCATGTGCAAGCATGTAAGGGATGGTACCTGACCAGCCCAATGAGTATCAGTTTGATCTGAGACTAACTCATCAACTTCCTGTTGGAGTTGGTTTGAGTGTGTTGGAGGAGTTCAGAGGAAGGTTGGAGATCATGGGATTTTGACAGGAAAAACAAACAATCATTATTCTGTCAAAGTATAACTCCAGTACAACCCCAGTACAACTTCAAGGGTGCTCCACCCTCTTTTTATATATCCTCCACTCTATTCACTTCAGAGCTACATTTGTCCATTCAGGGCTTTAACTTGATACACCATACCATTTTTTTCCAACACATTATACAACTTCTGAAAGTCATATGGCTTGTTTATTTTTATCTGAACCATTCCTTTCTCATCTCAAGCTATCCCAAATACACTTCACTTACCCTTGCTTAACTCCAGACCAGAGTTAGAAGGTACACATATTATTTCACTATTTAGTCTCTTTGTCTTCCTCAACTCATTTTAGTTGTGATTGCTCTCTTGGGCATCTGGCTGAGGTGAGACTCTTCCTATTCAATTACCTATAGTTATACTGATAGCAAGTAGTACTGGGTATCTCTGCCCATACAATAGATTTTGACATCTTCCACCATCTTTCTGAATCTAAGAATCAAATCTAAGATGTGTTCAGTGAAAAACAGGCCCCATGTTGCCCAGTGGAGACTGAAAATGTCATGTGTGTGTGTGTGTGTGTGTGTGTACAGGCAGAAATGAAGGACAGGAACATGATCAACACATCATTGCAACAGGCATGTGCATGATCCCCTCCTCAGCCCATTCATTTTCATTTTCTTCTTTTGTCCTACATTCAGTGGCTCAAAAAAGTGTCCCAATGTTGGTGCATTTTGAAGAGATTGGTTAACTGCCAGTGAAGAAAACCAAACAAGGCTAAACACTTGTGAGAGCAAAGGTAGTACTTGCTCTGGGCTTCCTAGCCCCACTTGGAACATGTGATTCAGTTGTTATGCCACTGAGGTACAACCATTTTAAAATGACATGTCGTTGAGACACTTATTTGAGCATCATACTGTAATTCATTATCTGGTAAATAACATAAGAATATGACAGCTTCTGATGGATGCTATGCCTTGACCCTGAATAATTATGTAAATTATGTAATTCTAAGGTGTATAAATAATGCTCATCCCACTCAGTTAATCAATATCATTATGAAGTCCATTCCTACCTCTATTAAAGCTAATATTCTCTCCCTTACTGAATCTGATCTCTCTATTCATCTCAAACTGGGTTGAGGAAGTCTACTGTGGCCATAGTCATTAAATAATACCTTCTATAGAAGGAAAACATCAAGCTAGGGTATTCTTCCAAGGTTTCCTTTACTGATAAGAGAAGAATTATTTCTAGTATTACCACTGGAAAAGTGAAAAATGCTGTTCAAGCAACCAATCTCATCAATTCTGCCCTCTCCTCTCCTATCTTATCCCAACGTGTTCACAATGTCCTCAAGTCTGCTTCATTGAAGGTTGTGGTCAATAAGAAAAATTCTTTTCTATTTGTCAAACATAGAAAACAGAGGCTAGCCTTTGCTCTTAAGTATCAAAACTGGACTGTAGAGGACTAGAGTAGGGTTATTTGGTCAGATGAAACCAAGTTTAGCAGGATTGGATCAGATGGAAGAAAGTATGTATGAAAAATTGCAGGTAAGCCTTTACAGAATGGAAAGATATAGGGAATGGTAGTTTGAAGGAGATTCCTTGATGGTTTTGGAATGTATGGGCTGGAATGGTATTGGCATCTTAGCAGTGGTAGAGGGCAAGATGAATGCCAAGCAGTATGTCTCCATTTCGAAGGATAATCTGCTTCATAGCATGGAAAACTCTGATATTTGTGAGGAAGATATCATATTTCAACAGGATAATGACCACAAGCACTCCTTCAAAAGGGCTCAGAAATGGTTTGAATCTCATGGAATCAAGCTTCTGGATTGGCCCCCACAATTTCCAGACATTAGCCCTATTGAACATGTCTGGAAAATTCTGAAACAAAAGCTCAACAACTATTCAAGACAAGCTAGGGGAGTATGGGAACCTTGGGAGAGGATTGCAGTGGAGTGGGGCACAATTGAGGCTGAGAAGGTCAAATATTAATAGACAGTATGCCTAGAATGCTAGGGGCAATGATTAAGGCCAAAGAAAGACACACTAAGTACTCAAAGTATAAAATTGAAATGATGCTCAAATAAGTGTTCCAATGACATGTAATTTTAAAATGGCTGCAACACAGTGGCATGTCAACTGAATCACATGATCTAAGTGGGGTTAGGAAGCACAGAGCATGCCTTACATTCTCTCCTGCCAGTATTTTTCCTTGTTTGGTTTTCTTCACTGGCAATTAACCAATCTCTTCAAAATGCACCAACATTGGGACACTTTTTTGAGCCACTGTAGGTGGGCATGTGTACCAGCATGCTGGGATGTGGCATGGAGTGTTCAGATCATGTTCATTGTTGTCAACTGTAATGTGTACAGTTTTCCCTGCCATTAGTCTGACTGGGCAGGTCAGGACAGAAGCAATCAGTTGTATAAAAGCAGTTGCAATGTTTGATGTGGGAGTGCATAATCTGCATGGAAGATATTGGAGCCATCAAATTAGCTCTCACAAGTTGCCAGAGACAAGGTGTGTACATGACTTAAGACAACCATCAACCAGTCTGCATTGATCTTCAAGGCAGGACATGTTTCAAGCATGGGCATTCCAAAGGACTGCCAGTTCAAAATGGTGTTGCTCATGATGCATTTAGTGCACTCACAATGAAAAGAATATTATTCATCAGCATCACACAAGCTACATGGAACAATGCATACATTGTGTGCAGATCCTGCAAAGGGATACAAAACAACTCTGCAAAAAGAAAGAAATGATTGTTCTTCTTAGCAGAAGAAAAACTCAATACAAATTCCATTGTGAACAATGGTTGGCACTCATCTCTCTTGTGACTTGGAAAAAAAAGATTTTCACCATGAGTTGATGTCAATGAAGGTGACATCTTTTCAACATTCTCTCTTGTTGATTGGTGACAGAGGATGTTGACAGGACAATGCCTTCTCTAAAGAGCTTGATCTGCACCAGATGTAGTGACAACAACCTTTCTGAAGGCCTTACTGATGAACCATGCAAAACATACATTGTCTGTAAGGCCACCACACACTATGCAAGGACACAAACCAACCTTATCTAGGAAAAAAAATGCAGCTTGACAGAAGAAAAGCTCAATGTGGACCCCATTGTGAATGAGAGCATGCAATGGTTGGCATACATCACACTAGTGACAAAGGCAGTGTCTTGTCAATGTTTTCTTGAAATCATAGAGAAAGAAATCTTTGACAGGATGCCATCTTCTCTACAGAGCCTGACATCTTTCAAAGTATCAAGTCAGTCTTTGAGACCAAGACTTGAAAGCCTCATGGACAAATGATTCACAAGGATTTGAGCTGGTGATTCTCTAAATGGAGTAACACTGCCACCTTGCTCTGACTGCAATCTCAATGTATGCACTCAGTGTGCATTTAGTCCACAACTCAATGAGACATGTACAGTGCAAATCTGGAACTTGAAGTATCAACCTGTTTTCAGATTCTATTAAAAACATCTCAACAAGAGTGATGGACAGAATATGGAGCTGATGGTGGCATTGCACTCTGCCAAGACAGTGTAATGATTTAATGATGAGTATGACTCTGATGATATAGGATGAATGATTATCTTTCTAATGTGTAAGTCATAGTTCTCATTGAGTATGAGAGCTAGAACTTGGTGAGAAACCACCACAAGAGACTTGGAATGGAAGCACACAAGAACAGAACAAAAATGGAATAAATTTGAAGAGGTTGTGGAAACAAAAGAAGGAAAGGAAATATGGGTCTGCTAGGAGGTGAGTGGGTTTATATATGCCTGGAGAGAATGGATGAGATACAAAGGAAGGTGGGAAGTTTGGAATGGATGTGACATACAGTGACTCCAAAAACTGTTGCAAAGTTTGCTACATTTAGAGTGTATGTAGTGTACTGGCTATAACCGTGGGAATCTCGCTTAGCGTTGGTGAGACCGAATATAGTACAAGCCCCTGGCAACGTAATGGTCCATGGATCACGCGATTTGGTCAGGTGGTGCCGGAGATATGGCCATTACAAAACAGCAATACCATTGCAATGGTTTTTTCACTTTTGTGCTGGTACATATAATCTCCAATAAATGACATGATATTTGGCTTTATTTGGTCATACAAACAAATATATACATATAATGATTGTGTCTGAGCTTAAATATATTCACACTCCTCTTTATTTGTAATCACTATTATTATATATTCTACCTTTACTACCCAGAAGAATATTATTCTCTCTATGCTTGATGCTGGTCACTGTGCTTGCTTCTACTGTTGTAGACTGCTCTACTATATCCACACTTTGAAAAAACAAGCTTTTTGAGCTTTTAAAGTCTTGTGAAGGTCATCTAATCAAGCTTTTCCCTATTAATATTCAACACACTATGTATTTCATTAGCTTTTTCAAGGCCAATAATGCTATTTAGGATACCAAAACCATTTCTAATATCATCAATACATCCCTATGCATCAACAGAGTCCTTTATCACATGAAAAAGTCTAGACCACAACAAAACCTAACCCTAACCCTAGATAGAGCCTGAGGGAATGAAAAAAAATGGAAACAGATGTTATAGAGGGCATTTGTTTAATCTTTTATTTACCTTTTATCATGCCATGGCCTGAAAGTATCAATGGGAGGCTGCTGTTCATGCATGGGCAACTTGCTGAACTTGCAAACTCCAGGTTATCAGTAGATTCTATGACAACAGTTTAACCCATATCAAAATGGAACATGGCTGCGATGGTAATTCTAAAATGTCAAGTTTCACTGGAACTAAAACTCAGCTCAGACCATGGAATAGTTTCAATTATGAGCCATCAGATACAGACTCAAATGAGTACATGCTGGAATCATCAACTGATCTGGAGTCATATGAGGGGGAGCACATTTGAAAGGCCATCCAATAGTGCAGGCTATACTAAGAGGTGACTCAGACAACACAGGACAGGAATGTGTGTTGGATTGAAACAGGAGATGGAAAGGAAAACAGATGATGTGTAGCAATGTGAATGAAATGAAGTACTGATGTCATACATAAGTGGGGCTTCCACTTGCCCACCCTGTGAAGAAGAACATTCCCAGGTATTTAATGCCTCACTGCCCTTCAACTATTTTCTCAGCAACCATTCATCATCTTCTGGCTCGAACCTGAACCATCTAATCAGGTGCTGTCTTCCTTGGCCTATCCATTTTTTTCCAAGATATTCTTGATGTGATGTCTCAGTTTGCCATTGTGAGTCAGGATGGAGTCAGGACATGTAACAGTGCAGTGCAGAAACAGGATGTCATTGTTGCTGCAGAAGCCATGAAGCTGACTAATGTGAAATGTAGGTAAGATGCAGGAGCTTGAAGGTACATAATTCCAGTGTGTAAGATAATGTAGAGTAGTTGATAGTCAGCATGTGATACTGTCAAATGTAACACCTCCAATCTCTGATCTCCTCTGAGGTCATTTACTGCAACTCTGAGGTTGACACACACCAAGTCTCTTAACTTCACTTCAGAGCATCTCAGAGTGAATTGTTTATCTCAGTAAGGTTCTATTTCTCCCTTCATATCTAATATATCCAATTCCAGACATTATGTCGGAGTTACATCGGAGTTTGGCACTCACATCTCTATCCTTATTTAGGCACTTCACTTTGTCCTTGCTTTCCCAGTTGTTCTGTCAGACTGCTGTGCAACAGCTGAGTCTGGATATCTCTACCCCTTATTGTACACAGATTTTGTCAGACAGTGTCGGTCAAAATGAGGCATAAACTTGCAAACATGTCCATCCCCACTCATAAGATAATCCCAGCAATGATTCTTTGTCAAGAATAACACAAGATTGCCAACCTGGAAATGAGGATCAGCCAAACAATGTAAGTTTGCAGATGATGCTTGGTAAACATTAGCCTCATGAAGGTTTTCTTGAGCTTTCAGAACATTGAGGCATAAAAAATCGAGGAAGCTATCAGCCTTGAGGCTCTCCAGATCATCTACACTTGATGATATGATCAAAGAGATCAAATGAGGCACATGATCAATATGTAACTGGAAAGGGGAGAATCCAGTACTAGCATTGATATTAGAATTCTCTCAAACCCTTCCTGAAATGGTATGGAAAGTTTCCAAAGGATAAATGGTATTGCACAGCTATGTATGTCATACTCTATACCAAAACCCATAACTCTGGTTAGTATATATGTAAGTAGTTTGAGATCTCATTTCTTTGATTCAGATATTTTGTCTTTTCACCTGCAGTCCTATCCTTCTTCAAGCCTAGCTGTGGGTGCATATTTCATAATATCTCAACCATTTCTCTATACTCTTATGGCATCTAACCTCAAGAGGACATAACCATAGGCCTGTATCCTACCACCTGACTCTGGCCTTTGGGAACTTAGTGAGTGTCCCATTGTTTTTCTACCCCTTTTATGCCTTATTATTGGCAACATGACTATGAACTTCAGTCAGTGACTGTTACACTTGCCTTGAATAGAGAATGAGCATAGCCTTTAAAAATAGTCTAGGATGCTAAGGACAAAGGAGAGCAGGGCAAGCCACTCTATGAGAATGAAGGACAAGGGTTTGAGGTAAACAAGGTGTTCTCCTTGCTCTATCTCAATGATCAAATGTTGAAGAGAACTGAGGACTCAGTGATCTAACATCACTGAGAAACAAGGGGTTCACTGAACAGCATAGCCTCAAGAGTGCTACAAAGTCTCAGAGTGTTGAGGGGATTTCTGGTGAGAGACTAAGGATGAGGAACTAGAAGTGAGGCTAAGACCTAAAGACTGTGACAGAGCTATGTCTACAGGTATGTGAGCAGATCTTCATTGTACAGGCAAGGTGTACAACATACCTCAGCCATTGTTCAATGCAATGAGCTGAGGGGAGAGAGAAAGAAAGGAAAACCTGAGCAAGAAGCTACAAGGCACTGATGGATGTGGGATCAAGATGCACTGGTGGTGATGCTGCCTATGATGTCCAACAAGACCCAGTATATTGAGGTACACAAAGGGGAGGTCTGGCTTGGAAATACATGGTGGGACAAGTACAGTATATATAGGCATATGGGGAGTTTAGGATAGGTTAGTAGAAGTCACTGACTGAGCAAGTGGAATCGCATAGAATGTGATGAAAACTGGACAAGTAGCCATGGTATTGTAGTCAGCAATGAAAGGAAAAGAGTGTCCAAGTTGGGACTTATACTCATGCATATGTGAGAGGCATGTGACAAGAGGAAAAAGGGATTGATCATAACATTACCCTCTTAGTATGTCTGAGACTGTGTCGAAGGATTAAAAATCAAGGTAATGCCCACCTCCAGGGAAGCCAGTCATGTTTGCCATTTCTTCTGCAGTGTATTCCTCATTGTTATCAGATGGAAGATGATGTGGGGAAGCAGATCTATGGGGTACATGGACTGGAACAGGTTGGCCAAAAGTGCCCCATCTGGCACAAGTGGAATGAGTGCCAGGAGTACAGCTGGTGCTGTGATGCCTAGATAAAGAGCCTCTCAAGCTGTCCAATGACAGTGGTGAGCTTGATAAGGAAGGGGTCAGTTGGCACTGGCAAAAAAGGGCAGCACATCTCAGCATATCTGGGGGCAGTGCAGTGACAGATGGGAGAAATATAGTCAGGGCAATTGATATGCTGATGGTCCAGATGGTGGCAGTGGTGGCATGTCTTGTAATAGCAAGAATGTGACAAGAGAAGTGGGGTGACCCCAAGGTTTCCAGTTCAATGGGCTTCTGTGTGTTCTACAGCAGCAAGTTCTACAGGGTTTAAAGGCTTGAAAGAGGTGGAGAGGATGTGAGAATGCTGAAACTCAGCTAGATCCTGGAGGTATCAATAGACATCAGCTAAAAACTCTTCCATCTCTATCTGGTGCATTGTCATGAGGAGAAGGCCTCATATCTCATCCTGGATGTCTCTGAGATGTCAGCTGATGTGGGCAGCACCACAGTCAGTGATGCCTGGGGTGAGGAGGTCTTTGACCATTAGAGAAAGCTATTGAATCTGGAGATACCCTCAGTAGAGGGTATACAGTGGGAAGACAATGTTGAGATGGGAGGCTATGGTGGAGGAAAGACAGGAGTCAACCAACCTTTTGGCCATCAGACCAAGGTAGTCATTGCCAGGGAGGTCTCACTGGAGATTATGGGGAAAAGATGAAACAGTGACAGAGTTGACCAGATGAGGAGGGATGGCTGCAATAGCTGGTATGAAAATGGTGGAGATGGGGGTGGTCATGGTGTTCCTAAAGTGGGAATGGTGCCAGGTGGGCACGTCAGTGCTGGAGATGATCTGGACAGGTTCTCCATGAGGAAAGGATGTAGTGGTCCAGCCAGGGGTGGCTACAGTGAAAAAGGGTTCCAAAGTACTGGAAGTGAGAGATGAGGGACAGGAACAGTATCAATGAGCGTGGAGGAAACAGTGACAGGGAATGAGGACATGACTTTATTTTTGAGAACAGTTTTTGTTTCTGGAAGATGATTTTTCTGATGGAGCATGTGAACTGAAGACAGAGGGATGGAGTTATATATATATATCTAAAGTGGTCTACAAATGTTTCAAGTTCCATTCTGGGATCCAGGAGTCTTTTCTAGCTGAATATTCCTTCCAACAGATCAGGAACATGCAAAAGGATGGTGTACTGCAGCATTTTAGAATTTTCTCTGTTTTGTACTCTTCCTTACCCTCTACAAGTTCTGGTGGCAGCCTTGGGAAGTTCTTTCCATGAATGGTATTTTCTCTATATGGGGACAGAAGTGAAGCATGAAACATGGGGTGTATCTTTCATGCTTGTAGAAGATGGAGCTGATATGTGATCAGGGATAGTACCTTTGTTATCATGAAGGGTCCTTTCTGCTTGGGGGTGAACTTTGAATTTACAATGGAACAGCAGAGGTTTTTCACTTCAAGCCAAACCTTATCTCCCTTGAAGAATGGGGTAAATGAGTTTTTGTTTCTCAATGCCATGACTTGACATGCAAGCTCATGGGCAGCAAGGGCTTCATTCCTCATCACAGAGAGAGACCTCAGATGAAGGTCAATGGCAGGGAGACTGGAATCAGGGAGGATCATAGGTAGGGCATGGGATTCATAGCCCATCATGAGATAGAATGGTGATTTGCCAGTAACAGATTGGGGGCAGTGATTGTATGCAAATTGAGCATGGGTAATCTGATCTGACCAGAAATCAGGGTTTCTGCCACAGAAAATCTGAAGATACATCTCAAGTCCTGGTTGACACATTCAGTCTTATCATCTGGCTGTGGATGATAAGCAGTGGACAAGGATACATCATAGTTCAAGAGACATCCTAGCTCTTTAGCAAATGAAGAGGCAAACTGTGGGCCTTGATCAGAGACAATCTTGTCATAAAGACCAAAGCAGAGGAAGACCTTATGGAAAAAGAGGGTTGCTACACCCTCAGTGATAATAGATTTATTAGTGGGGCAAAGAATTACCCCCTTAGTAAGTTCATGGTCAATCATGACCAACAGGGAATTGAAGCTGGAAGAAGCAGGAAGATCTGTGATGAGATTGCATGAGATCTGCTGGAATGGGCAGGTGCATGAGAATTTGATTGGCATGAGCAGTGAGACAGTGAGATGAGTGTTTGCCTTATTCTGTTGGCAAACATTGCAGCCTTCAATATGTTTTGAATGAATTGAGCCAATTCTGGCCTTCAAAAATTCAGTGGAAACAAGTAAATGGGTTTTCAAGCAGCCAGGTTGTCCAGAGGCCTTGTGGTCATGGCATGGGTAAGAACCTTGTATCTGAGGTCATCAGTGGGGGAAACATAGATATGTCCTTTATAGGGCAGGACTCCATAGGTATATGACCAGTTAGAGAGATAGAAATAAAATGTGGGGGGGTACTTCTCCTTGTAACACTTGGAGACCTTGAAGGACAAGAGGATTGGAGGACAAGAAGGAGGTGAGTTTGCCTGTGAGGGAAGATTCAATGAGGTTGATGAAGAGGAAATCAGGGAGCAGGGTCATTTCTGCATTGTCTTCTTCATCTACAATGTGATCTGGGCAGTGAAAAAGTGTGTCAGGGGCAGTGAGCTGGGAGCCAGGGACATGAGCCATTTTTAGGTCAAAGTTAATGAGGTTAAGAAGCCAGTGGGCTTGCTGGTAGTTCAAGTTCTGGCGCTGACAGAAGTACATCAGGTTCTTGTGATCAGTAAAGCCCTGGACAGAGAAGGGAGAGCCTGAGAGAAAGTGTCTCCAGGCTTTCAAGGCTCAGATAATTATGAGGAGTTTGTGATAACAGATGTTGTATTTTCTCTCAGTGGGGGAGAATGACTGCAAGAGGTAGGAACAGGGGTGTCAATCTCCATTGACATCAGTCTGGAGGAGGATCACCCTGGTGGTGAACTTTAACACATCAGTCATGGTGGCAAAGGGTTGGGATATGTCACGGAGATGGAGGGCTGGTTTAGAAAGGAAGAGTGCCTTTAACTTGTTGAAGGAATTCTGGCATGTGAGAGTCCAACTCCATGCAAGGCTTTTCTTAGTGAGGTCAGTAAGGGTGTGTGTGACAGAGGAGTAGTTGGTGATGAATTGCTGATAGAAGTTGGCAAATCTGAGGAAAGATAGGATGTCCTTGACTGTTGTAGGCATGTGCCAGGAGGCAATCCTGTCGAGCTTGACAGGATCCATGGCAATTTGTCCAGATTTGACAATCATCCCAAGGTATTCTACCTTACAGATGGCAAACATGCATTTCTCAAGTTTTAAATGCAGATTGAGTTCCTGCATTCTCTGGAGAACACCCTTGGTTCGTTCTTTGCGGAGTTCAGGGTCAGGAAAGAAGATAAGGAGGTCATCCATGTAGACGATGAGCAATTCTTTGGTGATCATGTTCCTAAATGAATCATTCATGAATTGTTGGAATATTTCAGAGGAGTTCATGAGCCCAAAAAACATGATGAGAGGTTTGAACAGGCCTTTTTGTGTGATGAAAGCAGCCTTCCATTGGTTTCCATCATTAATCCTGATGTTGTTTTATCCCCAATGAATGTCAAACTTGATAAACACCTTGGCATCTTTCAATTTGTTGACAAGGTCAGAGACTAGGGAGAGGGGGTATGTATCCTAAACTGTATGCTTGTTTAGGTAGCAATAATCTTGACAGGAGTAGAGTTTGCTGTCCTTATTTTTGATGAAAAAGAAGGGTGCTGCTTGGGGGAAATCTGAGGGGCAGATTTTTCCACAGTTGAGGTTTTCCTGGATAAAGTCCTTGGTAGCTTTTCTTTTATCAGGAGACAATGGGTAGACTTTTCCAACTCTGGAAATGAAGAAATCATTGAGGTGTATCTCATAATAATAGGGTTGTGATGGAGAAATGTGGTCAGATGCTTCTTTCATGAAGACATTGGAGAACTCAGTGTATTCAGATGGTGGGGTGGTCTTGAGCTTGGCTTTCTCAGCCACAGCTGTAAGCTTGGTGATGGTGGTAACTCAATTGATGAACCATGTTGAAGGCTTTCACAAGGGGCAGAGTGAATTCCAAAGTGGGCTACACAATGAAGGTCAGTGAATTTCTTCGTGACTGTAATGAGTTCAGACTCTTCATCCATCTGGAG
This sequence comes from Pulveroboletus cf. aberrans, assembly GCA_038094155.1. NCBI lineage: Eukaryota > Fungi > Basidiomycota > Agaricomycetes > Boletales > Boletaceae > Pulveroboletus > Pulveroboletus cf. aberrans. The sequence goes on along the minus strand of JBBPTO010000308.1, from coordinate 9,271 downwards.
ATAGTCAAAGAGCCTTTTGTCATAGACTTGATGAACCATGGTTTCCTTTGGTGTGGTGGGGTAAAACTTGTTGTGCCATTTAAGGTCAGTCATGTGGGCCTCATACAAGTCTTTCAACTCATCAAGGGATTCAGAGATTGTACAGGTCTGTCTAGACCAGTTGATGAGGGGGTTGGGTACCTTAAGTCAGGGTGATCCAAGAATGACATTCTGCCATCTGCAATCCATAATATATAAAAGGACAATCTTGATGATTTCTTCAATGTTGACAAAGAGTGTCATAGAGGAAGACACCTTGCCTTTCTTATTTGAGGACATGTCAAGGTTGCATACTTGGAATGGTCTCTCAAGTTGGTTGGTGGGAAGTTTGTTCTTTTAAATGAAGCCCCAGTCAATGCAATTGATATCTGCACTACTATCGATCAGAGGGCAGGTTTCAACAGTTTTGAGAGTGTGTGAAGGTACAATGAGTTCAATGGGGATCTGCATAGATTTCATCATACAGGATACAGTTACAGGAGCACACACTGGATAGGAGGTGGCAGATGTTGAGGCTGCCCTCCATTCTAAAAATCCTTGGTATAGAAACTGGCCATTCTTTCAACCACTTGTCATCTTCCTCACATTATTTTAATGTGAGAAAATCCTTGGGGTCCTTCTTCATCATCTTTTTGATGAAAGATTTCTGGGGGTTCTCAAAGGTGGTGATGCAATTTTGTACTGAGTGTCCAGGTTTATGGCATTTGAAATAGTCCTTTCTTATGACAGCATTTCCATTCTTTGGAAGTTGGCTTCTGGAGGTGAGGGATAGAGATGGTGTTGACATCCATGGCATTGGAATCTTGGGGTGGTTTCAATGTTGAGGGGGTAGAATAGGCATAGAAAGGGTTTGTTCTTCATTTTCAAACTTCAGTGACAAGGTTTGCTCTCTTCCACTTATTTCTGGAACATGATCACATGTTTATATCACCCTTCAATGGTTTCAAGGACATCCTCCATGGACAGAATTCTGTTACGACTACCCCAGGTAAGGATAGGCGCAGCCCTCCGAGGCGGGTCTACTAGAATGAGGGAGAACGTGGCAAGACATTCTTCGAGGATGAAGTACAAAGGTTCCAAATGAACAAGGCTTTACTGCTTGTTCTATCTCAACGATCGAACATTGAAGAGAAGACTGCCTCAGAGATCGTTCGTCTCGAGGTGAACAAGAGGTTTCCCTGGAAAAGCATAGCCTCAAAAGTGCTACGAAGTCTTCTAGAGCAAAGGGGATTCCCGATGAGGGACTAGGACTAAAGGTGGAGCAAAGACCTGGTGTATTGAGGTACACGAAAGGGAGGTCTAGCTTAGTGATACAAGTACAGGGAGGCGAGTTTATATAGACTGGATGGAACCGCTGATGAAGCAAATGGAATCACATAGAATGCGATGGAAATCGGATGATGAGTAAGAGTATCGTAGTCAGCGGTGAAAAGGGAAGAATGTCCAGATTGGGATTGACACCCATGCATAGGTAAGCGAAGAAAAGAAGAAAAAGGGGTGATCGTAACAAATTCAGGTGCTAAGGGGTAGCACAATGGCCAGCTGGTAAAATGGGATAAGAATAGCATCTGTGGCCAAGAGTCTTGCAGCATGAGCCTGAAACTCAGCATTAAAATCTACAATGAAAGGGATCCACCATCCTTTCTTGTTCTTGGTTATGCAGGCAGATGACAGCCATACTAGCACATCAGCCACTTTGTCCTCTCTGATGAAAAATTTCTTTAACTTATCAATGAAGTTAGACCATTCTCTGAAGCTCTTTGCCCAGACTTGAGTGCATCCAAGTGTCATATATGAGAGGGCAAAGGGAACTTTCTTGTCATTGTTGTGGTAGACATCAGAGTTGACTAGGAGGTAAGCTGAAACAACATCCAGCCATTCTTTGGAGTTGGCAGTATTGCCATTTAAGGGTGTCAGAGACTTGAGCTCGAGCTTTGTGGACTTAGAGGAAGACATAGCTTCAGTGGCTTCCTGAGGTGCAGGTGGATCTAGAGGGTTCTGTGGAAAGAAATTTCTTTCAGATTGCAGCATGGATATTGATGATGAAAGAGTTGGCATCTGGGGAATGGATGCAGAGTGGAAGAGGTGGTGGGCTAGGTCAAGGGTGACTTCTGTATCCTCCTTGGTGGGTAGGTACAGGTTGTCATTGTCAGAGGAAGTCCAAGCATGTGGAAGCAACTTGAAATCAGAGGAGTCATTGGGGTGAGAGTGCCAATGAGTGTCAATAGGGGGCCTGGATGGAATGGTGGCTTATCAGGTGGTAGCTGATGAGGGAAGCTAGATCTTTTTCAAAAGTGAAAATGTTGCATAATGCTGAAGTGGTCATGTTGGACTCATTACACATTATTTCACCTGTTCCTGTTGGCCCTCAATCTAGGTAAGTAGTTGGTTTACCCAAAGTTTCCACCTACTCACAGTAGTACTGTGGTGACAACACTGATGGTGTTGTGTTAAGTGAATCACAGCAATGATGATGGCATGTCATGAAGGTTGCAACAACTGTGACAGCATGACAATGGTGATGACAATGGCATGTTAGGTGGGACATTAGCTACAATGAAAAGATTGTGATGGCAAGCAACCATGCAGCATGGTGGCCTTACCATGATGACAATGATGACATGACAGCCAGTACAGCATGAGAACCAACACAGCACTGTAAAACAGCATTGAACTTTGAAGTGAAGTTTTAGGCAAAAGTGTAGCGCATGAGTGGAGTCTTGACCCAGGAAATTGCAAAGAGAGGAAGGAAAAGGATTGGAACTATGTAGAATTGGCTTACCAAATGTCCACTGAGTGCTGAAAAACTAGATTTTGAGATCCCCTCATTCAGTAAAGCTAGAAAATCAACTAGGTGTTATAGGACTTCAACAGGACTGAAGAGAAATGGAAGAGAACTGGAATGTAGGCTTAGAGTAGGTGGTGGTCAGATTGCATAGTGATGGTAGATGAGTATAAAGCACCTATCTGGGCATACTTGAATGATGTACAGTAAAGGATACATGAAAATCAAGGTAATCTGAGAGAAAAAGAATGAATCTTGTGTGTGAGAAAGTGATCTGGTGCATGAAAACTGGAATTCAGTGCACCGGATAGGTATTATATGCAATCTGGGTGTGAAATGTTGAATTGAAACAGATTGAACCAGATTGAAAACAGATTGAATACTGAATTGACTTGAATCAGAATAAATAGCAGTGGAGTGGTCTCAGATTCAGTCAGAGTGCAGAATAGAGGTTCAGAAAGGCTTTGAAACATTACTATAGGAAACTGTGGTTTTTACATCCACAGGGGACTTAGATCTTAAGCATCACATGGCCAGAATGAATGATAAATGAGACTCAGGTCTGAAGAAGAAATGGTGAATGATATGGAATGAGTTGTATGGGCCAGGGCATAAAATTGATTCCTGCTTGTAGGCTCACAGTATGGGTCTGATATGTGGCTATCCACCCTCCCCAATGTACAATATGTCAACTTGAATCTTAGCACAATGGCAAAAATGGTCTTGAGAGCTGAAATGTAGGAATGTAGATATGGTAGGCAGGTTGGTCAGAGTTCTGTGAGAGTGAGTAGTGGTGAATCTGAGTGATCCTGGAATTAAAAAGATGAAAAGATCCCTTTATCTTGTTTTTTCAAGAGAGTGAACAGTCCTACCAGTCAATGGACCAATGAAAAGAGGAAAGATTATGGACTTTGGTGGAAGAACTTACCAAGGGTTAACAAAGTATTGCAAGGTAGAAGAGTCTAAGAGTGACAGAGGAAGTCAAGATATGAGTGACTATCTGAGTGACTGGAAAATGCTAAAATTGCTTAGAGAGCAATCATGAGGGAGCTCTTATATACAATATAGAACTATCACTGTATGTTTATATTGTAAAAGGATAGGTATAAGGCATGAAACATTACTGATGAACTGAAATATTGATAGATTATAGATACTAGGTAATGGGATAAGTATCATGTAACTATGGTGAAATGATGAGTCAATGTGATAGTGTAATACAACTGATGATCATGTGGTTATGATCTAGAACCTGAATTATGTAATGAAGAGCAGAAAGAAAACACCTGGTTTCAATACTACTCTTTAATAGAAACATTGAAACAAAGAAAGAATCAAACACTTTCATTCATGCTCAAAAGCAATCTTTTTAAGATTCTTGATTAGGATATCTATGAACTATGAATTGAAAGAAACATAGAATAGTTTAAATCCAACAGTCTTTCAAATGCAATGTTTAGAAATCTAGACATTATTGGTATGTTCTTATTGAGCAGAATTTGAAGCAAGAAATATGGCACCTTGGCTATTGGCACAAAGTGAAATGGTGGAGAGAGTGAAAGAAATTTCTTTGAATAGATTATGTATCCATTTGATATGCATTCTGTCATTTCACAATGTTCCACTTTGATAGAAGAAAGTCAAACTCTTTGTTGTTATCTGGAAAGCCATGAGACTATGCCATTTGAGTAATCAGTAGTGAACCATGAGGTCTCAATGTCTCCAGCCCAATTAGTGTCAGAGCAAGCCATAGAACTGTTACAAGATGTCTCTTTCCCCCCCTTTTTCCTACTACAGTGAGCTCAAAAACCATTTCAATGTTGGCCTCATTTGTAGTGTGTGATGCACACCACCTAACCCTGCAGAAATTTCACTTAGCTTTGGTGAATTTATAATTAGTACTTACTCTTGGCTATCAAATCTGTCCCTGAGTCATGTGATAGAATTCACACAGTGCAGAGACAAGGCCATTTTAAAACAGTAATGTCAATGAAAGAGTTTTTGCACTTTTGCATTGATGACCAGGATCATGGTTATATAGTAGAATAATTGGCTTTATTAGCTTGTACAAACAAAGACATACATGCCAATATTATGTCTGAGTTTAAAAAAGTTCACACACCCCTTAGTTTTCAACCACCATTGTTGTTAGATTCCCCTCTCTTACCCAACAAAATTCTGTCATTTCTCTGCTTGATGCTGGCCAATCTGGTAAAGCCATTGCCAAGCAGACTGGTGTCAGCCCTGATACTATATCCAGACTTTACACCAAGAGTTATTCTACCCTTCTCAGAGCTATGGGAGGCTGCCCTTGCAAAATTTGCCATGCCCAACATCTTATCATCTCTGGAAAAGCTGAAAATGCTGTTCAAGTGACCAAAGTCCTTACCAACCTCATCAACCAACCTCTTTCTGCAAGTACAGTCCATCTTCACTTGAAGAAATCTGGTATGAAAGCTGTTATCAAGTCCAAATGTCCCACTCTCTCTACTAGATATCACAAGGCTCATTTGAACTTTGCTTATGCTCACAAGGATTGAACTCTGAAGGACTGAAAGAAGGTTATATGGTCAGATGAAATCAAAATCAATCACTTAGGGTCAAATGGGTGCAAATGGTCATGGAAAAAGGCAGGTGAGGGGCTTAGTGATAGGCTAATGTAGGGAACTCTCAAGTTTAGAGATGATTCCTTGATGATGTGGGGCTGTATGACTTGGAAGGGGGTGGAACTTGCCACCAAGACTGATGATAGAATGGATGCAAACATTTACATTCAGATTTCAAAGGATGAATTTCAGCAAACTCTGGCTAGAAGAGCTGGAGAAGCTGTCAAGCTGTTTAGTGCTGGCCAGCTGAGAGTTGGTTTGCTAATGTTGAAAGTGAACCAGATTGAAACATAAAGGTTGAAACAAGAATGAGTGAAAATAAAGTGATACAGATTGGCATCAAAGATCAATGATGGCAAAAGTAGCACTAGCTAGTCACAAGTTGTCCCTCTGCTAGGCACACAGATGAAATAAGAATGTCAGATACAAAATGAAATGAGATTCAAAGAGATCTAAATGTGACCAGAATTGAATAGAGGTGTCAAAGATAAGAAACAAAGTGAGATGAGCTCATATTGAAGCTGTTATGAATATGTCAGATGAAAAAAATGGTATGTAACAAGCTTGAATCAGATTAAGGTATGAATGCTTTGAGGTTGTTAGACATCAGTTGCTAAGGAGAGACAAAACTTTTCTGGAGTGGGAGGCCTTGAATATACCTGGGAATTCTGTGAATGCTCATCTAAAATTTTCCCTTGCAGTGGGCTTCAGTTGAAGAGAGGAAAATCAATCTGAACTGCTATATAAGGTAGGTGTAATGCAAAACCATTGAACCTCACTTGTCTGAAATTTTTAAAATCTAATCAACCAGTGCAATATTCAAGAATCTACTCAATAAGAATTAATGTAGGATGTTCATTTGTGATTTTCTATTGACAATTTTGTTTTCAAGACCTGAACTTGAGTTATTATTAAAATTTTCAGACAAGTGAGGTGTGATGGTTTCACATCACATCTACCTTATATCTAGTACTATCTTTCAACTGGTATTACAAAATGACATGGAGTTGCAAAACTATGTCTAGCTCACACAACACAACACTTCTGTGCTTGAACTGATGTGAATAAGAAGAAATAGAGTAGACAAAGTTCTCTATACACACATATATATATTGGCAATAATATGATGTCCATTTGTTGTGCAGCAGCTTGTTGTCAAATGGTTAATCATTTTGACAAGAAGCATCAGGGCACTACATAGATTACACAAAAAAAAAAAAAACAGAAAAAATTCTCTGCTGCCTCCTGAAGTGCCTTGAATCAGTTTATAACATTTTCAATAGCTCTATTGAGTATGATACCTAGAAGTTTACTATACATTAGGTGTGACACAGTGAGTAGAATTAGGCAGAGCAAGTTTTGAAACCACAGCATGATATAGCAGATTTACAAAATTTGAGTACAAGTCTAAATACAGTACCCCTGGATGCTTCTGTTCACAAAAGGACTTTACAGCTCTCAGAACTCACAGTCAATGACCAGCAAGAAAAGAAAATGTCTGCTCACTTCTTTGTAATTCTGACTCTCCTAATATTTTTGTGGCTGCTAAGGAGCACAACATATCATATCTTACAATTTGACAGCAGTTTGAGGCTCTATTCAGCAAGCAGCCACGCTCAGATTCAAGATGCAATCTAAATCAAGTCAATGTAGACTTTGAGAATGTTCCACCAGCCCCAGGCATCCATACCTTCCTTGCTGCCTTACAGCTCATACAATCAAACATTGTTACAAGCTCTTCTGAGTCCATACCTGGGTCATCCACCATTTTTTTGAATCACAACACTACTCATATATACCTTCTTCATCCTTCAACCCAAATGCTGATTCAAGTACATACACATCTTCTGCTAGTAATACAGTACCCTACTCATACCCTGTATATTCATACCACCAGTAGACTCACATACCCTACCACTTCCATAGTATCCCATTTGAAGTTAGTACTATCCCAACAGTTAGTTCACAAATGCTGCCAATCCATTTCAGCAAGTGGATCAGCAGTTGCATGCAAAATCAATGTGCTTCAGCTTGTTGGAAATTGATTAGTAATATGTCATAGTGTGACATCCAGCCTATATGTGGATGGGAAATTTTGCAACTCCCTGTCAGTTGTACCTGCTGAACCAGCATCTCACTGGCAATGTCACATTGTCATTTGAACTGCTTTTTTCTTTGAAATCCTTTCTTTCACATGAACTACTATGACTCTATGTAATCTTTTATTCATATGTAGATGAAGAATGCTGATATTTTGCAATACCAGTTGAGAGATAGTAGTGACAACTAGCAGGTCAGTAGTCCAAGATGGAATATGAAGGAATGATATGTCTATCCCAAGGGGATTGTAGGGTAGAGAAAAACAGAAAAGAAACCATAGAGCTCATAGGAGGCAAAGGAGAACCTATCTGAAAGAGCTCCTAATGCATGACTAATGAGCACATGACTTGATTTTTCACAGGAGACAAGAAGGAAGATGATTGTAGACATGGCTGAATTGGCAACAATAATGAAGAATGGAACTCAAGACTAATGTCTTTGGAAGTTGCTATGGATGTCTGGAAAGGGGAAGATGCTGACATGTAAGTGTATGTACTAGGTATGTACATGTGCAATGTGTGTGTCTATGAGAACGGGAATGAGAGGGTGTGGGCGGAAGCGTGAGGTGCTTTCCGGCTCCAGGCTGAGATGATCTGCGAGAGAGGCATGAGCTGCAAGGGTGGGCAGGGCCACCTCGCTGAAGTGCCTAAGCTTGAAGTCGATCTGTGTGCCCAGGGCCTGAGGGAGGGTGTGCGAGCGACGGTGAGGCATCGAGGACCCAAATTCCCCATGCTCATCCGAAGACTAAGCGCTGTGGCTGTGCTCATGCCTCATTATGCTGCAGAGCCACACTCTTTGGAAGTCACTGTGGATGTCCGGAAAGAGGGAGATGCTGACATGTAAGCGTATGTACTAGGTATGTACATGTGTGATGTGTGTGTCTACAAGAATGGGAATGAGAGGGTGTAGGCAGAAGCATGAAGTGCTTTCCAGCTCCAGGCTGAGATGATCTGCGAGAAAGGCGTGAGCTGCGATACCCGACGTGTAGGAGGAAGGACCGACACATGCAGCGAAGCGCCAGATGCCCGTGTGGTAGGAGGTTGGTGGTGTGGAATAGAGAGACATACTGATGAGTCAAGTGTGCACCAGGGGCAGGGTGACATGGAGGAATTATTGGTGTAGTTGGGGAATGGGTTGAAGGTAGGGGGCGAGTACTTGTGCATGCCAGCGTAGGTATACCAGGAAAGAGTCGCTGGCCCATCTCCCCTTGACCTTGACAACGTCAAAGGGGACATTGCAAAGGAGATACTCCAGTGTGGAGCCAATGCGGATTCCATGTCCATGTAGGGGGGTTAGGCCTGCGGCCTTGAATGCAGTGTTGAGCGTTTTGAGGAATTTGGCCTGGGTGAGGTGTTTGTGGCCATTTCAGAAGTGGTATGCGAACAATGGCATTTGATCGGAGAGGGGGTCATTGATGTGGAGACGGTGTTGAAGGGCATCAAGGGGGTCTGCTGGACCTTCTTGGGGAGCCCAGGAGACATTCTCACCAAGTGGGGAAGTTTTGATGTGTGGGAGGCGGAAGTTGGTGACAGGCAGGCCTTGGCAGTCGTGCTGGAATGAAATGTGCGTGTGCATGATGTGTTCACATAGGTTGAAGGCATTCAGCATGGGGACAGTGAACTCGCCAGTGTGAGTGGTGGCGAAAAAGGTGGTGGTGAGGCAGGCAAAGATGGCAGCTCTGAGGGAGGAGTTGGTATTCAGGTGGGGGCATAGCGCGATGATGATGGATATGGTGTAGGGC